>BQNB010060736.1:0-36800 GCA_026074375.1 Tanacetum coccineum
GTTTATTTTTAAAACGTACCCTTAGAGGTCGTTCTTTATGCTTTGTACTTGAGATATCCAGGAACTTCACGCCTCCGGATATGTATTCCGTCTAGGGCCCGTTTAGGGGTGTGACACAGTGTTGCAAGTTGCTCCATTGGATGAGAGGGAAAATCTAAGTCATCACGTTACGTTTCAGACCGACGTACAATATATCCCTCCTAATAACAGAGTTGATGATGAGGTAGGTTACTCATCGTTATAAATGTATTATATGTGCACTTGAAAGAATGATTGACTAAAAATAATACTTTACATTGTTAATGCAGGAGCTTGCTTATTTGGCTATTGAAAATGCTACAAGTTTGCTTTCTTATGTTTATTTCCACTTTTGCTTTATCTATAAATACATCATGTCATTAGATTGAGTAAATGTGTGCCTCTGGAGTTGAATGATCACGTTGAATGAACTGCCTCTAACAATAAGGCTTCAGGATTGTTCGCATATTTGGTAATCTCAGCCTTTACCTTTTGATACGGGCACATTTTCAATAAAAAAAATACTCCGTATGTAAAAGACCACAAAGATACAGTACAAGAGATAAATTGGAAAAAAGGTGCATGTTCGTCAACAAGTAACTCGACCATTTGAGGAACATAGGTCTTCAAGGCATCAAAAGTGGCCTCCAACTTTCTAGGAAACTAGTGCTAAAAAACATTTAATTTCCAAAGGTCTTGCATGCATAACAAAAGTTTATAACATTGACAGGCTTATTCGAGGTTTTCTAAAAGAATAAGAACTTGTGAAATTACCCATGTGACCAGGTGCTGCTTCCCATGTGGTTGAGTGTTGTTCTCCTAGAGATCATTATATATTGCAATAACTTAGTCTCCAAGTTACAATACAACACCTCCTCTAGTTTGCAAGAAACGACACTCGGACCCCTCCTTCTTTTCTTATTCAACCGGTCACAACCAACACCCCACGGGTTTGGTTTTTGTACTAACAAGTCCTTTACTTGTTAATATATTTTAATTAGTTCTAATGTCTAACGTTGTAATTAAAGACCGTTTAATTATTTCATGAAACATATTAATCTAATTAATAAAAATATTAATTACATTAATAAACGTATCCTCTGTGTAAACGCGTGTGCCCCCACAGGCTCACGTAATTTCCCGAACATATATTATTTGATATATGTACATATCCCAACAACTCCCACTTGGACATGTCTTGAATAATATAATAACATTGGTAAGCGTCTAGCAACATGCCAATGCTCTCAGGAATACCTGAGTATACTTTCATAAAGTCACGGTTAAATGATTTAGACATTTACAATCCTTTTGTTTCCGATACCGTGTTAAAAATAGATATGGATCAAAGTCATTCCATTATTTAACGATTCTGTTTCTTGTATATATGATTAACCAAGATTACCAAAACTCATCGAGACTCATCTACATGAACTTTTAGGCGTGGCCACACATACATCTGATTAACCCTATGAGGAGCCCAGTGACATCATACTTCAACTATTGAAGGAACAAATTCTATATTGACTACAAGTGCTATGTCAACATGCTTCATAATCACTTCTGAAAATAGTCCTTATTAGTTACCTTATTCAGGATAACCATAACTAAATCAAGAAGAACAATCCACACATGCAAGACCTACTTGCATCTCAAGTATAAGGATTTAGTAAATAAAATCACTTACAAGATTCACTAATGACGCTGATCCATAAAGTAATAGTCTTGTTAGTTGGGAAGTCCAATATTCATCTTATAAATATCATGTGAATTTGGCGGACACATCCTTTAATATTCAAGATATCACCAGTCACTCACATTTGTCTTAGTTCAACAATATTCCCATATTGTTGATCGACAACAGACTCACTTAAAATAATAAAATTATTCATGGATTAAACATGCAAATATAGGACACAATTTATATTAAATATAACTTCATACCACATATCTTTATCATTAATAAAATTTTCTTAACATCCCTTATCCAAATACTAAACACATATCTACATGAAACTACTACCTAAACGAAGTCTCATGCTCCTAGCATGTTGAGTATGCTTTTCATTTGACAAAACCTTTGTAAAAGGATCAGCTAGATTGCTATTTGTGTGAACTTTAAGAAGGTATCTTCTATGGTAGTGTATGGCGCCCCTCTGAACCCCCGGTTCGTTGGCAATAAGAAGTACGGCTGAATTGTCTCAAAATATCTTAATTGGTTCATTTATTGTTGGTACTATACCAAGCCCCGAAATAAACTTCCTAATCCAAACAGCTTCCATCTCTACTTCTGAAGCGGCTAGGTACTCATCTTCTGTAGCGGACACTACAGTAGTACTTTGCTTGGAGCTTTTCTAGTCTACTGCGCCTTCCATTCAAAATGAAGACGTATCTTGTCTGAGATTTAATTTCATCTCTATCGGTCTCAAATACAGCATTACAATAGCAATCAACTCGAAGTTCAGCTTTAGGATTTCTACCATAAACCAAGAACATATCTTTAGTATTTCTTATATACTTAAGAATGGTTTTCACAACAGTCCAGTGTGGTTCTCTTAGATTCTGTTGAAACCGGCTTGTAATATTTTGCGCGACCGCAACATCAGGTCTAGTGCATCTAACCGCATACATAATGGATCCTACTACTGAAGCATATGGTATATTTTTCATACGCTTCACCTCTCCGGGTGTTGAAGCACTTATGTTTTATTCAAGTCAAGTCTTTCTTGCATGGGGATGTATCCACGTTTAGAATTATCCATCCTATATCTCTTCAAGATCATATCCATGTAAGCACTTTAACTAAGCCCAATTAATCACTTCGATCTATCTTGGTAGATCTTAATTCTAAGAATAAATGCCGTTTCCCCTAAATCTTTCATGGCGAAACACTTTCCAAGATATGTCTTTACACTTTGTAAGCTTACAATGTGACTTCCCATGATAATGATGTCATCGACATATAAGATGAGGAATGTAACATTACTCCCACTAGCCTTTTGATATACACATGGCTCATCAAGATTTTGAGCAAATCCAAACCTTTTAATTTCCTCATCGAATCTTTTATTCCAGCTACTTGATGCTCGCTTAAGACCATAAATGGATCTTTGAAGCTTGCATACTTTCCTGGGATGATTAGGATCAACAAAACCTTTAGGTTACACCATATAAATAGCTACATCAAGATAACCATTTAAGAAGGCAGTTTTGACATCCATATCTCATAGTCATAGAATGCCGCTATGGCTATATGAATCCTAATAGCTCTAATGTCAGCAATGGGTGAGAACGTTTCTTTACCCGTAGAGTTGAGTATAACCCTTACAAGACGAGCTTTATAGGTGTGTACATCGCCATTCATGTCAGTCTTTTTCTTAAAAATCCATTTACTCCCAACAGTCTTACAATTAGGAGGAAGATCAACCAAGCGCCAGACTTGATTATCTTTCATAGATTGCATCTCCGCATTCATAGCATCAAGCCACTTATCAGATTCTGGATCTAATAGTGCAGCTTTATAGTTAGTAGGTTCATTAAGATCCCCTAAACTATGCTCCTCCACTTCTACATTTAGACATATGCGTTTAGGAGCTCGATGTGTCCTTACGGACCTACGAACATGAGCTTCTTCCTCATGTGGTGGTTCAAAACCTTCAACCTTCATAGGAATTTCTCTAGTGTTTTCAGAAGGTGATGTATCTTCATCTTGAATTTCTTCAAGTTCTACGGCCTTCCCACTGAATTTTTGAGATATAAGTTTTTTCTCCAAGAACTCAGCATACCTCGCAACAACTATATTGTTTTTCAGGTGGGAAGTAGAAATAGTAACCCATCGTTTCCTTTGGGTATCTTATAAAGATACACTTAACTGATCTTTGTTGGAGTTTGTTAGGCGTATCTCTCATCATAAGAGCCTTACAACCCTAAACCTTTAAGTAAGACAAGTTAGGAACTTTTCTATACCATAAATCATATGGTGTCTTATCAACCTTCTTGGTTGGAACCATATTGAGAATGCGTGCAGCGAACTCTAGAGCATAATCCCAAAAGGATAACGGCAAAGTTGTAAGATTTATCATTGATCGAACCATGTCTAACAAAGTATGATTCCTCCTTTTAGACACCCCATTGTGTTGTGGTCTATATGGAGGTGTAAGTTGCTGGACAATTCCATAAGCTTTTAGATAATCTTTAAACTCTTCACTAATATATTCGTCTCCTCGATCTGATCGAAGTGACTTTATAGTCTTCCCGAGTTAACATTATGAATAGAATTAACACTTGGCAAAAGATTAAGCATATTAATTTCATTAATACCATCACTCAGAGTAGCATTAAATAAAGAACATTATTCTTAGAAACTGAAACTCCATAATCCATAAAACATTAGATAAAACCATTGTCAACCAAACGTGAAACTAAAACAACACATCTAGTAATAGTAGGTGCATAATAGCAATTGTCTAAACAAATCACTAGGCCACTAAACTAAGTCATGACTTCCAATAGCTTCTACTTGTGCATGAACGCCATTGCCCATGGACAAATAGAGAGCTCCGTGTTTTAGTTTTCTTTCTCCTCTAAGACCTTGTTTTTTGTTACAGATATGAGTATCACAACCAGTGTCATACACCCAGGATTTAGTAGGAAAAGAAAATAATTCTATTACGAAGATATCTGAAGAACTAGCAGTGCAACTTGCTTCTTCTTCTTAATCAACTCAGCAAGGTAAGCATGCCAATTCCTCTTACAATGCCCCACCTCTTTACAGTGGTGGCAGGTGTCATCCTTTGTCGGGTGCTCTTTAGCAGAAGGTTTAGGGTTTTTAGGCTTAGGGATATAACTTTTATGCTTTCCCTTGCCTTTCACTTTACCCTTCCCTTTAGCATTAAGCGATTTCTTATTGGATTTCTGGATTCTACCACCTTGAATCGCCATTACTTGTGGTGTAGCAGCCTTTTTAAAGTAAACCCTTCTCATACTCAATGAGCAGAGCATGTAGTTTACCAATCGTCTTCCCCATGTTATGCTTATTATAGTTTCTTACAAAACCAGCAAAGTCACTAGTGAGGCCATTCATAATTAAACCAACACTAAGATCTCGTGGGAGCACATAACCAAGACGTTCTGGTTGTGCCACATATTTCTTCATCTTAATGACATATGGGCCAACTGGTTTTCCCTCCTCCTGTTTGCAAGCATGGAAAGTTTGGATCAGGTCAAACCGCTCTACTCCAGCTTGTTTCTCAAACATAGATTTAAGCTCCTGAAGCATTTCATATGGTAAGGAATTTCCAAGCTGTCTTTGAAGTTCAGGAGTCATACTTTCGAGTGTAAGACAAGCAACCTCATTATGAGCACATAAATCGCATTCCACTGCGCAAGTACTTGGAATCAGCAGGTGGAGTAGGGGAAATAGGTTGTTCAATGACAAACAGTTTCTTTTCAACTCTTAAGACCATCTTAGCTGAATGAAACCAATCATTGTAATTTGAACCAGAAGGATTTTAACATCCACCCGAAAGCCGAATAGTTTATGTTTTAGACAGGTAGTGCCATTTACAAAACATAGTAAAGCTCAAGAGTTAATATTTTTGATAATACTCCTTGAAGAAAATTAACTACCTATGTTTAAACATGTAAACAAATAATTTTCTAAGGCCTAGGATCCAAATTGACATACCACCATCACATCAGTTGATCTGCTAGCAATGGTGTATTCAAAAAATAATTGACGATTAATAATTGCCACCGGTGAAATTCCTAGAACATTATAAGACTTACTTTATTACATTAATATACTAATAAGCATGTTTTATCCCATCTATGCCTCGAGCATAAGGTCTCACCCGCTTACCTAGATTAAGTCATCCAATCAAGAACTGTGATTATGTGATACCAAAGTCTCACGAAGAGTGTATAATCACCTTGGGTTTGCAATCTAACTACGTCTCACGCAATGTAAAAGGCAAATGCAAGTGTTCTTACAAATTTGATGGCAACAACTTATTTAAAAGGGTATTTATATTTGACGTGTCAAATATGTACGAAGAAGCATGCATACATCTTCGTATCATAAATTTTAATAAAAACTTTACTCAATTAAGTTATTTATTATGGTATCACTTATTTTCTATACATCTCATGTATAAAAATAGTGTTACCTTTAAAAATTAACGATTCAACGTGTTTTCAAATCTAAAGAATTCATATTTTATCGCGGGAAAAGATTAAAGAATGATTAAAAACCATTCAAACCCTAGACCATTCGCGCTTCCTAAGTAAATGCAAGATAT
This sequence comes from Tanacetum coccineum, assembly GCA_026074375.1. NCBI lineage: Eukaryota > Viridiplantae > Streptophyta > Magnoliopsida > Asterales > Asteraceae > Tanacetum > Tanacetum coccineum. Next base: position 6,318 of record BQNB010060736.1, read on the forward strand.
TAGGGATTTATAGAGTATTAAATTGCAAGTCTCGTCGTGGAAAGTTAAGGTATGAGCCCTAACATTATAGATAACCACACTCGATTGACACATAAGACTTCGCAATTAATAGTCTATAATAAATCTTATTTCATAGTTATTAGTCATGTTTATAATTTTATTTTTCGAAAAACCCTTTTGTTTTCTTACAAGTCAATACTTAAAACAAAACTATATAAACATATAACTAATACACATAACAATTATTTAAACAGTTAACAATTAACTCATGCAAACACTAATGATGATTCTAATTATCTAATAATTAAACCATGTATATATTCATATAAGGCTCCTTCATCCAATGACTCTGGCCACATTCATCGATCTAATGGATTGCGTAAGCCAAATATAAATATATACCACATAGCACATAAAAGCTTAGTCAACTTCAGGCCCCGTCAGGACATAGCTAGGGTCTTCCCCAGCTTTTTCAGTAAACTACAAAGTTGTAGCTTACTGAGTCATGGATCTACCATATAAATTTCAAATATTTTCAACATACTACGAATATTTTCTAAATATTTTTGTGACAGTGTGTCTAACAATCCGAAAACCAGAAAATATTTTAACTTTTATGTCTATAATCATCAAATTGCATGAACAATCAATTAACACTTAATCAAGAACATGAATATCATATATCTATCCATGATAAACTTGCATGTGTTTATCACGGATACCCATTAACAATTAATAATCTATCAAAAACGATCAATTAACATAACAATCAAAATTGATACCATAAAATTGCATACAACCTAGGGTTTTGTCTAATTTATCAAGATCCAATCTTTATAACTAAAAATGCCCAAAGGGCTTTAATAAATTAATCAAGAACCCTAATTTGTCCAATTTTACTTCTTTGTAATTACTGTTTAATACGATGGCTCGTGATGCCACTGTTGAGTTTTTACAACTATTGATCAATTCAAATCACGAGTACGCAGCAGAAAACATATAAATACGTATAGAATAAGTAATCAACAAAGAGTTCAAGAGTTGTGTACCTTTTAGCAATAAATGAACACCGTCTTAAATATACGCGTGTGTATAAAGATAATACTATGTGAAAACTAAATAAGTTACCAAGTACATAACCTCTATGGTATGCTCACACTACACGTCATCAAGATACGCTAGGATGCTAGTTCTTCCTTCACGAATAAAACAACTCAACACAATGTTCTTGTTTTTATCTTATCGTCACACGATCCAAAGAAACCCTTTAGGTTTTGCCTACTGATCGAACATCACAAGATAAAGGAAAAGGTATGCATGTGTTATGGTATGCATGCATGCATATAAAATTGCATGCACATAATAGTATTCATGCATGAATGCATACGTAGGATTCTTTTCCTTGAATTGTAGAATCGTAGGTATTAAGAAGGATTGTGTCAGTCGATTGACCTTTTTATATCATATATCTATCTCACGTCCGAATGAATGAGGCAAGGGGTTTATATAGCCCAAGACTTGTTCTCTAAGTTATACTCAAACACATCCTCTTATTTACTAGAAATGACATTCGAACCCCTTCTTATTTCCTTGTTCGGCCGGTCACAACCAACACCCCACGGGTTTAGTTTTTGTACTAACAAGTCCTTCACTTGTTAATATATTTTAATTAGTTCTAACGTCTAACGTTGTAATTAAATACCACTTAATTATATTGTGAAACATATTAATAAAATTAATAAAAATATTAATTACATTAATAAACGTATCCTCTGTGTAAACGTATGCGCCCCCATAAGCTCACGTAATTTCCCGGACATATATTAGTTGATATATGTACATATCCCAACATACATTTCAACAAGCAACCTGAACTTGGACCAGTTTCAGCTTCTTAGGCTCGGGTGGAGGCATGTTCTCAACAGTAAGAGTCAACACTCCGTCTTGACAAGTAGCTGAAATCTTCTCAATATTTGCATTTTCGGGCAAAGAAAACTTCCGCATAAACTTACCAATACTTCTCTCCATTCGAACAAACTTTACATTTTCTTCCTCTTCACGTTTCCTCTTACCACTTATAACCAAAAGATTGTCGTCTTCAACTTGAACCTTGATATCACCTGATTTCAATCCAGGCATGTCAACTATGGAGACGTAAGCATTTGGAAATTCCTTCACGTCTGCTGGTGTTGCTGCCATTGCTCTTGCATCACGTACGTAAGCCCGTGTTGGTTCAGATTTGGTTGATTTGTTGTTGGGTGTGTCATTGAGGATGTGATAGAGGTTGTGAAGGAATAAAGGTGAATCTAAGCCCTCAAAGTTCCAATATCCATTACTATTGTTTTTTTTAAAGTAATTAAATGTAAACGTGGAAATTATTAGATGTTTTTGTGATTACACTAAGTGATATCTAATAACATACAAGGTTAGGGAAAGAAAAGTGGTTTTAGAGAGAGAGTGGTTGGATTAACACTTTTGAGAGAGAAAGTAAACATAAAATGGAAATGCATAAATGTGTGAAACAAATGAACAACCAACACCCTCTCTAAGGCATAGAGAGGGCCTTTATACAACCCTTTGGCCGACCATGGTTAGCTTGTGGGCTTTCCATAGGCCTTTTGGCCCTATTAGATTACTAAACCTTACACTTGACTAACTACGAGGTTTGACTAATTATTATTGGAAGTGACCGATACTTTTTGTATTTCTAACAATCTCCCCTGAAGGGAAGTCACTCTAATTTACAAAGACTTAGACCTAGCATACTATGCTTTAACTTTAGTCTTGAGCTCGTAGTCATTAACTTCAATCATTAACTTGTGAATTGATGTAGTGATTCTTGACTTTAGGCTTTGACTTGTATCTTTGGCTTAACATGAATGTGATCTTGAACTTCTTGAGATCATCAACCAAGCATAATCTCTTTTTTCCATCTTGTAAACTTGTGACTTTTGGACCGACATGCTCATACCTTTCTTGATTTGTCAACTTGAAAAGCTTTAATATTGCATCTTTCTTGAAGTTCTTTAACTTTAACACTTCACCACTTCAAGAAAGACGTATCGTATCAGAGTAGCGGAAGTCTTGAAACATGTACTTGAGCTTTCATGATGTCTTTATATTTGTCGGTCGGGTATGAGCATGTGGCTATGAATCATAACTCGTCAAGGATCAGCTGCACCAATCGTCAGGAGTACCTGCAGGTTTAGGTTAGTGATAATCAACAGATATGGACGAGAGTGTCTTTGTCACTTCGTCAAATACGGTTGCAATAACCACGGTTCCTCGTTGATCAGTATAAATACTGCCTGTGATCAGGTAGAATTTCGAAGAATCTCCTTGATAGGGTTTCGCAGCTGCACTAGCCATTCTCATTACTGGAGCGTCTTAAAGCAGACAACACTGTATGAGTGAACCAGCAAGACAAAGTCTCACCAATTGAATAGAAAAATCAATTTGAAAATCAATCGACGTGCCACTTGCTAAAGTGTTTTTGTGACATATCAAGAGTGTTAATCATTTAAAAAATTCATCATCAACCGTTAATTCATTTCCTGGAACAAGTTTGATTCATATAGAATCGCACCATCGTTTCTTTCCAGTTGTCACAAGCTTGATTCATATAGAATCGCACAAGTCACCTACCAAGAGCTTGTTTGATGTTGGCTCAAGCAGAATTTTCATCATCATTATGAATATTTTAGAATCACTCTGATGTTCTAGCAAAATCACAAGGATAATGCATAGGACTCTTAAGATACTACTAGTTTTCACAATGTCTGAAAAACCAGTTTATAATGTATAAGTGTCCTAATGAGATTTATAGATGATCTCTTGGCTCTAGACTCAATAGTGCGTTTTGATTTTAGTGATCGGAGGCTGGAGCAGACTGCCACCTTTTCAATACCAACTAACTCGGAGTGAGAAAGTTGATAGAAATGTGTGTAATCTCCATGAGAAATGAAATAAAAATCTTTTGAGAGATTCTGAGTGGCTAGGGAGGGTTTTGCATTGCATCACTGGGTCCATGATGTTAGTCTTCAATGTCAGCAATCATCTTTGTGATTCTTGACAGCAGATGTATTGACCCGGTTTCTACCTAAGTGTAAGGAGGGCTTCTTTCTTTTCACCCTTTATCTTAACTTTTCTTTTTAATTCTTTAACCCATTCAGCGCTTACCAAGACTTCATAACTAGTACCTTGTTGGGTTTGTTCTAGTACTAGCTCCATCTCAGTCGGCATTTTTCCCTTATTCTTACTTTTACTCCTTTTTTTCATACATCACTAGGTAGATCCCTCCAGTTCTGGTAGGATCATAAGAATGAATACCTAAACTTAACCACCTTATAACTCCAATACAGTAAATTAAATGGTCGGTCTTTAGTGCTTCCACATTTCAGCTAACACGTAACCATTTGCTCCCCCTTTATATGTGCATCGATTAATCAAAAGCGTTTAGCACATATATGGGTAAGTGTATACTTGAGATCTTAAAAATCACATTATTATCCATATATTTTAATCACATTTTCTTCCCTTATCAAAAATATTACATCTCTTGATATTTTGGATATCAATTAATTCAAATATAACTACTTTCGGGGAAAGAATGTCCAATTATTAACAAGCCGCAATAGGAACATTTTTTATGCCCCCCCTCAAATTATGAGGGTATTATATGGTGTTTAAGTATGTTAATTTGAAAATTTTTAAATTTACTAAGAAATTCTTGAAAATTCATACTCAAACACTATATATGCCTGATTTTTTAAGTCTACACTACACATTTATATATTCGCAAGATTATTATGTATGAGGTTTGACCTTTTAAAGATGAGGACATCATATGATAAATCATATGGTCCTTTCCAGCAGCTGAAGGTCTCCCATGTACGGTCTCCCACCAATAAATTTTTCCAGACTCCTCATGATCCTTCTGTTCCTAAGCTGTTGATCAATAGCCTGAATCATAGCTCCTGCTCTTTCCCTGTCTACATTTCTCCAGACTGTCTATGGCAGGTACTCCATCCGGATTCGCTTCAGAATATCATCAAGAGCAGACCGAACATCGTTGAGTGTACCGTCACTAAATTTTTGGAGTTCATCAATACGCATCAATCTGTTCTTCTTATCTTTAACTGATATATGAAACCTCTAAGATTGGAGTATGTTGTATATGTTGTCTTTCGTTTGAGACCTTATCTGTACGTATCCAGCTTTGTGAGGTTGAGCTTCTTTTGGTAACTTTCGATACCCAATTGAAGATCTTCCACACGCCTTTTGATGACAATGCTTCTTGTAAACATTCGCAATGAAACACCCAAAGCTAGATGTTCCTCAATATTGAGATTTGTCAGCTTGTCTTGAACAAGAAGAAGCAGCATGTCTTCGATGTCTTCAAGGTGAAGTCTGTTGTAATCGCCTTCTTTGAATGTGTACAGCTTGTCGTCATCTCTACGAACAGTTATCCAGTCTAAATGTTTGTAATTGTGCCATTCGACAATCGCAAGCTTTTTAATAGCAACGATTCTATTTCTGGAGTAGACATCACGAGCAGATTCTATGTTTACTGCAAATCCATAGAAATGTTGACGTTTTCGTCCCTAGTGAGAGATGCCCTAGAGTGCATGTTTGTCGTAGACAATTGGCACTTGACTCCATATGGTGTTTAGGACCAAGTCTTCAATCTATTTGATGTGTCCAAAATCTGCAGCCTTTGTCTTTGTCACTAAAGTAGTGTAAGTTCGGCTTGAGACACCACCACTTAAATACGCAAGGTCGTTGTTAATGAAGTGATCAAAAGGTATTACTCGATGACCTCGTGAATTAGGTATCAATGATAAGGGCTTGCGCAGATCATGTGGATATTGCTGTCCTTCAGGATTGTTTCAGTCTAGTTGATCAGTAGTCGCTTTGAATACTTCTTTAAAGAAGTATTCTAGTTCCACCAGACTCTTACACAAGCCTTTCATTAACTTAAATGTTGGACCGGCAAATAATTCTGGAGTCAGTGTATCAACTTTGAGCCGATTCAACACGAATGCTGAGAAGTCTAGAGGAGTGTCCATCAGTTCATTAAATTTATTCCAAGCCAAAGTGCTTATCCAAGGTTGAATTGGTCCATGATTAGCAGGCAAATTCTTGTTCCAATCGAGATCAGGAGTTGGAGGTTTTGCTGGTTTCTGAAACCAATCAGGAAGCTGAGAGGTCTTATCAACAAGATGATCTTTAGTAAAACCTGTTTCGAACTCTTGATGTGCGGGTTCTTCCAAATCTTTGACAGTGTGAACTTGCTTCTCTGCTTGAGCAGACTTGCCAGTTGACCTTGTTTTAGACTTGAACCCTTCTTTAGACGAGCCGGTTGACTTAGACGTCTTGTCCTTTGGAGCACTAGTAGACTCAGGTTCTTTTCCAGCTTTCCTTCTTTTAGACCCCTGGTTTGATCCAGCGGAGGGTTCATCATCTTCATCCTCATCATCTCGACATCTTTTAAAAGTGACAGTATGTCCATATGTTGCAAGGATGTCTTTGTCAGTTTCATAAGCGTCAACCAATGCTTTGTAGAGAGTATTCTGTTGAACTGATCTGTCGATTGATTTGTTATTCTCCATTTTATCTATGAGAATCTTCTTCAGCTCAAGTTCAGATAGGTTAGCTGCTACAGCATGGGATGTCTTAGCTTCATTGGATGAACGAATCAGAACTTCAGCTTTAAGTTGTTCATTTACTAACTTATCAATTCTCGGCAAAATCTTGGAGACTTGCTCCTTAACTTGTAGTTTGACTTACTCCTTGATGATTATCTTTATATTTTCATCAACTTTATTGATGAAGTCTTCATTTTTAGCTTGAGCTTCGTCTCTAAGTCTGTCTGACAGTAGTTGAACAACTGCTTTTACAGCTTCATTCATCTGGTTAGAAAGGTACTTATCAACAATACCAGGAATTAATGAAACTGATTTAGCAAATAGGTTTGTTTGCTTGAATTTCAAGAAGTCATCTTCCAAAGATTTTACTCTATCTTTAAACTTGAATAAAGAAGCAAAGGTTGGAAGATTTTTTAGGGAGGTACTTAGAACAATTGTTGGTGTGGAAACAGGTGTTTGTTGCAGAGGTTGAATGAGAGGAATATGTGGTGGAGGAAGTGTTATTACAAATGAAGGAGGTATCTCATCATTAGTAGTTACTGGAACATCTACCATAGAAGTTGATTCAATGTTTAGATTGAGTATGGAGTCAATACCTGTATCTGGATTAGGGTTGAGCATCTTAAAAATGAAGCATGATGATACAGAAGAACTATGCTGTTGAACTTCAGGAGTGACAGCAGTTATTATCACATGGGTATCTTCTATGACTTGAGTAGCTTGAACATTAGCTAATAAGGCATTTGTCATTTTAGTATCTCTTCCCTCTAGATTGGCGTTCACGTCATTGTAAATTTTGTTCACTTCTTCCTCTTCAGTTGTCTTTTCTTCATCCAGCTTTTCTTCCTCAGCATTGTCTCCTTGAGTTACTTCATCATATGCTTCATCATCAGTGGATTCAAAATGAAAAGGTGTATGAATCCTTTGATCAGAACCCTCTTCTTCTTCATCCATCTTTTCTTCATGTCTTTCTTCTTTATCAAAAGTAGAAAACTTGGGATAAACAAAGTCGTCATCATCTCTGTTCATTGTTATCATCTTCATTATCACCATTGTCATCATCGTCTTTACTCATGCTTACTTCATCATCATCGTCCTCGTCACTAGACTTCCAAGAAATCTACTCATCTTCAGAGCCATATGTAGGTACATCGGGAACCCCTAGTGAAACACCAGTTCCTTCATTTGCACCTGAACCACTAGTGTGAGAGCTATGGAATTGTGTCTTGCTTTATTTGGTGATAAGTTTCATTTGGTCAGCCTCAAACAATGCTATTTTTGATAGAGTCTCCAATCCTTGAGCAGGTAGCTTCTTCTTTCTCGATTTAGTCACCTTAGCTATAGCTTTGAGTCTTTTACTTGGAGAAGCTTCATGGGCTTGATCAGTCTTCTCCCTAGTGTATGGCCGTACATACTTTGGTTTTGGAATCACCTTTCCAATAGCAAAATCATAGTAAGTCTTGTACGCATCGGACTCTTTCATTACTTGATTAGTTAAAGTATCAGGAAGTATGGCACTGTATTTTTGAACAACTTCATTCTTAGAAATATACCTCATTGTGGTGAGAATGAGGTCATCTTTAGCCATGTGCCAGTCCACCTTGTTTCTTCTTGGAATTGATTGGTCTTTTGACATGAAGTAATTGATAATGACTTTGGTGAATCTTGGATAGTATATGTCTTTGTTCTTCTTTGACACCTTGTTTTCGATTTGATAAACTAAGTCTTCCTATAGAAGGTAGACATAGTCAACATTCTTCTGGTAATACATACCCCAAATGATTTAAGCCCGAGAGAGACGAAGTTGATCAAGTCCAGTTACTTTACCACTGAGACATTTGTTGATGATGGTTTCGAATGTTCTCCAAGGTTGATGTAGAGTATCAACCTTGACATTAGAGAGTGACTTGATATCTCTGGAGTAACCAAGTTTTCTTATTAAAGCAAGTATTTCCTCTTCAAATGGAAGATCTGCAAATTTCTGGCCAGGAAGATTTAGGCAAATCTGGAGCATATCTTTGAAAGTTTCCAGATCAAAAGAATGATTCTTTTTGTTCAACTTAAATTTGATGCATTGCTTGTGAAAGGAAACAGTAGCCCATAATTCATATATGTAGATGGCAGGAACATTTGCAGAGATCAAGAAGGCTTGATTAAAAGGTGTGAGAGAAAGAACATCCAAAGCAATTTGAAAAGTGGGTTCCTTAGGCTTGAATGTGGTGCTCAATCTGTAGTTACAATTTCCAATCCTTAGACGTTGTTCTCGTGGAACAAGAGCATCGTCAAGGGCTTGCTGTTGATCTTTTGTGATACTCATGATTTTGCTAGGAATGAATCAATACAGTTTATATAATACACTATAAAGACCTTTTCAAGATATGGCACTTAAGGCATTCAACACATTTAGAGAACTAATCATGGAAAAGGCGAACTTAATTTGGCTTAATGGGTTATGGCACATATGTAACATTATTAGACTATCTAGGAATCTAGTTCATTCTAACTAGTAGGGAGTTAGATTACCTAGGTCTTGTTTTAGTTACACTACTTAAGCCAATTTTAACTTGATTAGATTTCAAAGATAACCAATTTTAAATTTGCTACCTAAAACAAGTTTTAAGTCACCTTCTAATTAGAATCTAAGTGTTTAGCCTTTTGTTTCCTTTAATTATAATTATGAATCTTGATAGTCAATATTGAGAACTGCGAGTCCTGTTACTATTGAAAATTGCGAGTCCGGTCAAAAAAATTACGAGTTTGGTCACTATTGGAAACTGTGAGTCCGGTCACTACTGAAAAACTGTGAGTCCGGTCAATAATAAAAGCTGCGAGTCTGGTCAATACCAAAATCTGTGAGTCCGGTCATAACTAACACTGCTAGTCCGGTTAGGTCTAAAACTGCGAATTAGGTCAATAGCATAAACTGCCAATCTGGTTCATACTACCAACTGCGAATCTGGTTAAAGACACAAGAGATTTACGAACATGTTACAACTTAAAAATTCAAACATATAGCATCATAGTATTCACATAAACATTTTTTTTCATCTTTACAAACTCAGAATCAACACACGATAACACAAACGAGCATTTAGCACCTAAAATTCAATTCGCACCCAAGAACAAACATAAAAGATATGGATTTCAAAGCACATTTATATTCAAGAATGCATTTAACACTCATCCTATACAAAACCCACAAACGTTTCCTACTAAAACTCAAAACACACATAATTTCGACATACAAAATCAAACAAATCATACGCATATGTTGTCTTCAACAAAAACTGCTATGAACGAAACATCACCACCCTAAGAGGAACAAAACCCCTCAATCAATTTTCAGATTTTAGTCACTTTTGATTTCTATGAACCCTAAATCAATTTTAGGGTTTTGGAGATCAAAAACGAGATTCAAACTAACTGGATTGAGAAATAAGTCGTTTAGGGTGTTGGGAACGTTTTGCTAGATATACCTTAAGTGAGAAAACGACTGGAAATGATGAGCTAGAAGATGGCGAGTTGGTTTTGTGAGAGAGGAGAAAAAAAATTATAAGGTTGTGTTTGTATGTGTGTTTAAATCGTAAGGGGTGGAAGAGTTATAAGACATTTTATGTTTTTGACACTTCTACCCCTTAAAGTTTGAGATCTTTTGCACTTTTCATTTATAAGTTTATTTAGGCATTTTAAGCTAACACATTGGCACAAATAGTTCTTGTAGTTTTAACTAGCATACCTAGCAACTTATATTTGCACATAATTCTTCCTAAAGGCATAAACAAATAACATTTAAGGCACACATAAGCTAAACTTAATTAACTTTCCTAAGAAATGATTCTCCGTTATTGTTTAAAAAACCTTTATTCCTTTTATCAAATGACTTTTTGAAGAAGATATTTGACATTTTCTCCCTCTTAAACAATTACCCGTTTTCTATTTAAAGAGCAGTAGTCGTTGTTTGAGAAGTCAAATGCCTTTGAAAAGCATTTTCTGATGACATAATGTTTTATTTTTGAAAATCAAACACCATGAAATAAGATTTCTCTTATTTTAACACATAAGTGCACTGATACGTACACTTATGGTATATAGAAAGCATGGGTTGTGTTGCAAAGTAAACACAAGCCTTTGCATGGTCATAAAATAGACCATGCCCGATAATAAATTCTCGTTATGAGGTCAAGTTTTCTTTTTGAAATACTTCCCTTTAAGATGATGATCGGGTTGCTATCTGAAATAATAGCAAGCCATTTTGGCATGTTTTGAAAACTTTTGAACTTCTGCTCGAACTTCATTTACAGCCTCGTATCATTATTAAATGATATTTCTAAGACCGTAAATGTTATCGATTTTCAGAAGACATGCCATTATTACCTCTTTTATATTTTTCACATTTTTTAATTTTTTCTTTGGTTTTAAAGATTTTATATTTTTGTATTTTATTTTTATAAATGTTTTCTGAAAATGAAAAATCTTTTTAGTTTTTCTAGTGTTTAATATATACAGGATATTTGAATAGGTACCACCACTATTCTTCAGCTTCATCTGCCAATTGTTTCAGGGTCTCTGGCGTAAAACTTCGCATTCCCAGCTTGTTGATAAGAAATTCAATTCTTTCTCTGCCAAGGGCTTTAGTCAAGATGTCCGCTAGTTGATACTCCGTATTGACAAAGTAAAGCTCTACTACTCCATTCTCAACTTGCTCTTTTATGAAGTGGAATCTGATGTTAATATGTTTTGATCGAGAATGTTGAACATTGTTGCAGCATAAGGCAATAGCGCTTTTGTTATCACAATACATTGGAATTTTATTAAATCCAAGGCCATAGTCGGTAAGTTGTGATCTCATCCAAAGGACTTGAGCACAACAGCCAGACAAGGCTATATATTCAGCTTCCGTACTGGATATCGCAGCGCTTTTCTGCCTTTTTGATGACCAGCTAACAAGCCTTTCTCCCAATAATTGCATACTTCCAGATGTACTTCGTCTAGTATCTTGGCAACCCGCATGATCAACGTCTGCATAAGCTGTTAGAGCAATAGAAGAATCCTTTGGATACCAGAGTCCCCTATTAACGGTTCCTCTTAGGTATTTAAAGATTCTTTTTACAGCATGTAAGTGCTTTTCGGTAGGCTTTGCCTGATACCGGGCACACATGCATACAACAAATGTTAGGTCTGGTCTACTGGCTGTGAGATACATAAGGGTGCCAACCATTCCACGATAGTGTGTAGGGTCAACGGCTTTCCCTTGTGTATCTTCATCCAGTTTGGATTTCTCCACCATGGGAGTATCCACGGGGTCACTAGATTCCATACCATATTTTTTCAAAGATTCTAGAGCATATTTAGACTGGTTTAAAAAGATGCCTCTAGGACTTTGTGAAATCTGTAGTCCTAGAAAAATGATATTTTGCCCATCATCGACATCTTAAACTTTGAACACATTATTTTTGAAAATTAGTTACATAGTTTAGGTGTAGTAGACGCAAAAATTATATCATCCACATAGATTTGTACCAGCAGAATATCTTTTCCTTGTCTTCTTATGAACAATGTGGGATCCACGGTTCCTTTAGAGAATTCCTAAGAGAGTAGAAACTTTGACAAAAGATCGTACCACGCGCGAGGAGCTTGTTTCAACCCATAGAGAGCCTTCTTAAGCTTGTACACATGATTTGGATTGTCTTTATCCACAAACCCGTCCGGTTGGATGACATAAACCTCTTCGCGCAGAATGCCATTCAAGAATGTCGTCTTTACATCCATTTGGTAGACGATCATATTCATGTGAGCAGCAAATGCGAGAAAAATTCAAATAGCATCAAGTCTTGCCACAGGAGCAAAATATTCCTCAAAATCAATTCCCTCTTATTGACGGTAACCACGAGCAACCAATCGAGCCTTGTTTTTTAGAATTCCTCCTAATTCATCAAGTTTCACCTTGTAGATCCATTTTAAAGTAATGACCATTACTTTATCTGGACGAGGAACGAGTTCCCAGACTTTAAGATGTTCAAATTCATTTAACTCCTCTTACATTGCTTCAATCCAACATGCTTGAGTTAATGCGTCTTTATAAGTCTTAGGTTAAACTGATGAGAGAAAAGCATCGTAGTAACAAAATAAAGCTTGTTCATAGAGTTTGAGTCTTGTGGAAACATGTCTTCCGAGTTCACCGATGATGTTGTCTAAAGGATGATCCTTGGTCTATTTGGTAACGTGTTCTAAGTTAGGAGCAGCAGTGTGCACAATGGTGGGAATAACGTCCGAAGCAGAAGATGCTTCAGAATCATTTTCTGGAATTAGAATGCCAAAGAATGGATCGTTATTCATGTGTGCAACATCTAAGTTGTGATTCTCTTCTTCAACATCGTTAAGAATGACAGGAGATTGAGTTTTGGGTGTTGTTTGTGAGTTACTAGGTGATGGTGCATCTTGGTCAACAGTTGTTGAGGAAGGTGAACCGGTTGATGCAGCGGGTTCTGGAACTACAACTTCAGCAATTGGAGCAATGACTTTAGGGGCTGGGCGATCAACACTTGATGAAGGGTTGAGTAAATCATCAAACATTGGTTGAAATAAAAGATCCCAATCAGTTCTTGAAGGTGGTACAAATGGTGTTGAAGAAGGAGGATTTGGCACGAGTCCTGAACTGATTGTTGTAGAAGTCATTTCATGAAGTGTGGGTTCTAAACTGCTATGTTCAGAAGCCATCGCTGTCAGCTCATCAAAATCTACATGAACTATTTTGATGATTCGTCTGGTACGTCGGTTGTAAATTCGAAATGCTTTCTTTGTGGGTGCATAGCTAATGAAAATACCAATATCAACTTTTGGTTGTAACTTTCCCAAGTTCTCTCTATCATTTGTCGGATAATAAAGTGCACAAAATACGTGGAAAAATGATAAGTCATGAAGTTTGTCATGTAAAAGCTCATATGGTGTTTTGCCGTGACAAAGACGTATGATGGAACGATTTTAGGTATAACATGCGGTAGCAACTGCTTATGCCCATAAAAATAACGTAACGGAGCCTTTGGGCAAAAAAATAAAAAAAAACTCCAATACTGTACGGGCAGCTTCAATTAGCGTATGATTACGTTTTTCAACGACGCCATTTTGCTGTGGAGAGCGAGCAACAGATGTTTCACGAGAGATGGCAACCTTCTCATAATATTCACGCAAAGTTTGATTAACAAATTCAGTTCCATTATCTGTTCTGATTCATCGGACAAGTACTTTAAGCCGCAAGTGGATCATCTTGAGAAACTTGATTATGAAATCTAGAGCTTCATCTTTTGACATTAAGCACTTTACCCATGTAAATCGAGAGTAATCATCAACAATGATGAGGATGTACTTCTTTCCATTAACACTTATGACACGCATTGGGCCACAAAGATCCATGTGCAAAAGAAAAAGTTTTTCTTGGTTGGTGTCTTCAGATTTAGGTTTGTGGGATTTCTTCTTGCTTTTGCCCATTGCACACGCAGAACACAGATGGCCTTTTTCAAATTTTAGCTTAGGGAGACCTCGAACAAGACCGTGTCTAGCTAAATGGTTTATTGCACCAATGTTTAATTGAGATAAATGTTGGTGTCATAGCCAGGACTTAGTCTTTAAGGCCTTTGACAAGAGACGTATAGGAGAGGATGCCATCATATCTTCAAGAGACAGTGTATACAGATTGTTGCCTCAAGAGATCAACACCTTCTAGATTACAAATGAAGCAGGTGTGTTGACGAAAAGCAACTTCAAGGTTCGAATCACATAATTGCCTAACAGAGAATAAGTTATGTCCAATTCCTTCCACGAAGTAAACCTTTGAGATAATAACATTCCCAATATGATAATCACCATATCCCAATATCTTTACCACGTGATCATTTATAAATTTTATAGTACCCAAAAATTTATTGACGAAATTGGTGAGCTGAGAGCGATCTCCGGTCATATGCTTGGAGCAGCTGGAGTCCAAATACCAAAGAACAATTTGGACAACTTGCATTCATCAAGAGAGGAAGATGGAACATCGGAAACTATGAATCCCCAAGATTTACTGGGTTCCTTGTTGTTAGCAGATATAGATTTAATAATCTTAGGTTTGCTAACGGGAACATTAGTTTTAGATTTCCTAGGTTTTCTTTTGTAAACCAATGTTTTGAAAGGCTTAGGTGTACCAGTTTCTAGAGCAGTTGGTTTCCTAAGGGGCACTTCAGCAGTTGTGGTAATCCTAGTTAAAGGGAACGCATTTCCTACTATAGTAAAGGTCCAACCAGTAGGTCTCTAAGTGTATCCAATATTTGTGAACACCTTTCCTGTTGGTTTCCAAACTTTTCTCTTTGAACTTTTCTTAACAGATTTAGATTTTGCACGAGCATTCACATCATTGATAAAATCAAGAACACGCAAATCATGATTATCAGAAAGCATGCAACAATTACACTTAACACATAGAAGTTTAGAATTCGCATTAAGCTTGGAATGCTGCACATTTGTAGTTCCGTTAGGTTCCACAACACAATTCTTATTTTTTAAACTAGATTTAACTGTCCTAGAGTGGGCTTCTACTTTATTCTTCTGAGTACTACTTGGTGTTTGTTGAATCTTATCTTTCTTTGTATTGCCTGAAGGCTGTGATCCGCTAGCACTAGTAGACGATTTTACTCCTGTAGA
This sequence comes from Tanacetum coccineum, assembly GCA_026074375.1. NCBI lineage: Eukaryota > Viridiplantae > Streptophyta > Magnoliopsida > Asterales > Asteraceae > Tanacetum > Tanacetum coccineum. The sequence goes on from BQNB010060736.1 coordinate 21,644, forward strand.
AGACAACATAGGTTTGTTAAAAACTAGGTTTGATGAAGAAGCTATTTTTGTGTTTGTGTTTCCTGAGGATGTGATGGGCTCAGTGAATCTAACTCTTTTATCCTTATTCTTCGGGGTCCCAGCCACTAATTTATCACTTGAATTATTAATGCTAGGGCAGTTTGATTATTATAAGCAACTCTTGAATTCGTTTGGTATACTTACAAGCAGAGTCTAAGGAATTATTTAGAGGATTTTATGATTTTCCTTATTCTACTATTTCCCTTAGAATCGCAGCTTTTTTTGAGTGTGCCTAAGGTAGTCAGAGTGAGCTGTCATATTGTTCAACAATCTAGGGGCTATTGGTTCCACATCAATCTTAAGCATTTCTGGAGCAATGGTGTTTTTGGTGACAACATTATCAGCTAAATCTTTTCCTTTAAGTTTCCTTAATTCATCCTTGAGAGCTGTAATGACCAAACCTTTTTCCTGAAGACTCACATTTAAATCAGAGATTTCCACAATCTTTTGATTGACTTGATTAACTAAAGCATCACATTGTTCTTTTGATCGAATACGTGTTGGTTTGATTGAATCATAAAGTTGCTTATAGGTCTGTTTCAAATGTTCATTCTCAGCAATAAGCTTTGACACCCTATGATCCAATTCAATATTTATAGTTTCAATCTCTTTTATGTCCTTCTTGACCTTATCCTTATTCATATTTTCACTTAAAGATTTAATTCTCTCTTTTAACTTCTTTATGACCGTGTCTTTCTCTTGGGACTGAGCTTTCAATTCATATAATTCAAAATATTAATCAAAATTTGGAGCACTTTGATTTGAAACAGATTTGTCTCTTTGAAAAATTTCCTGATTAAGTTGAGTATCAACTTCTATAGAGATGCAATGTTTTTCAAGAGTGGTATAACTTCTGAACAGTTTATCGTAAGTCTCTTTCTTAATGAAATCCTTTTTGTTGAGAAGCTCAGTCTCAAGTTTGAGACACTTTTCACATTCATGCACATTCACATAAGCATTATCCACAGAAGAATTCATAATTATGTTCACTATATCTTTGTTAGTGACTTGTTCCAAGAGTCGTTCGTTCTCATTTAAAACTTGATTTATTTTAACTTCAAACGTTTTAGACTCTAAATGATGTTGTTCCACATCTTGTTCCATTTGATGAAAGACATTTTGGACTTCGGTAAGTTCGTCAATTAAATATTGATCGTGTGTATTGAATATGTCCTTCAAAGCTTTTACAAATGGAATAATTCCATCCCTAAAACAAGCTTTTGTATGTTCAAACCCTTACGAGCCCTCAGTGATGGCTGTGGCCATGGTTCTTTCTTTGACAACCACGTCAAAGCCAGCAAGATGGTGTTTAATTTTCTTCAAACTCGTATTAATCATGCTGACTTTAGGAAGTTCTTTTGGAACCTCAACTTTGATGGGTCTACGAGAAGGACTAGGATCTAAAGAATTCATAGAATTCTGAGACCAAAAGGCTTGTTCAGCAGATAATTCAGTTTGTGGAACAAATCGTTTTTCAAAATCTTGAGAAAGTTGGTTGAGAACAGCATAATCAACTGGTGTGGTATTAACTTTCTTTTCTAAAACCATTGGATCTTGTTGTTTTAAAAGCATTTTTGAACGAATCTCTTCAGCAAGCATTAGGGTCTCTTTGGAATCAGGAATCTTAATTGCATAAGTATTCTTAATGACATTACCATCATAAAGCTTTGGTTCCAACTGCTGAGCTTTCTTTAGATAGAAAGGATTTTGAAAACTTAGAGCTTGTTTAGTGGTATGGTCATAAAAAAACTATGGTTTTGTCAACATATGAATAGTTTGTGCTGATTGATCTCTTTTATAAACAATATTATCCAGCTGTTTGATCTTCTTTTCTAAAGAAATTTCTCTATCAATGTTTCTAGCTTCTTCTTTCTTAAAGTCTTTTTTTAGAATAGTAACTGTTTGGATTAAAGATTCTTTTTCTTTTAATTGTTCAGAAAGAGTTTGTTTAAGACGATCAATCTTGATAGACTGTTCACATGAATCTAAAATGTTATCTTGAAATTTTAAATCAACATTTTGTTCTTCTTTCAAAACTTTAACTTGTTCTTTATATCTTTCAAGCTCGGCAGTTAAAGTATCATTGACATTTTTATTGTCCAAATTTATCTTGGTACAATTAATTACTTAGGTTTTTAGTTATTCAATCACAGATAATATCAGTACATCTTGTTGTGTAGATGAGTTAGAATTCTAAACAGCTGCCTGTTGTGATTTTGTCACATACTGAGAATAAGGAATGATATTGCTATCACTGGTTATTTCAGTCTCTGAATGGTTTACAACACTCGACTATTCAGAAGATGGCATTACCTGCACACCTTGATTAATCATATTGTTATCCACATTATCAAGATTGTGTACCTCAGCGAGAGCATCTAAACCATAATGAGATAAATTCGCCATGAGAGCAACTTTGGCAGTGTTGAGTTCATCACAATCAGAGTCATATGCATCCAAATCATCGGATTGATAGGCAGCATTGTGAGTAATGACAGTCTGTGTGGCTTGACCTTCTGCAGTTCCTGGATTTGCCAAAAATGCTAGTTCTTTCTCATGTAGAATTTGACCATTTGCTTGAGCTTGTACCAGCAACACTTTATCCTTAAACCACGAATCATCATGTTTCCTTTTAGGTTTAGTGCACTGTTTAGACATGTGTCCTTCCCCTTTGCAGTTGTAACAAATAATAGTCCTTTGTTTCCTAGAATTTCTTCTACTTGCTCCTGGAGTGTAGGTCCTACTTGTACCCATAGCAAAAGAAATTTGCCTCCACTGTACTGGTTGTAAAGTCACTCTTCCATTATTAATGGTAGCTTGTTGCCTAGGGTTTGATGAATTCCTCAGCTGGTTGTTGGTAGTAGGATAACAAGATGTGATGACAGCTGATAGGAATGACATCATATGGTTAATGGCATCAATGGGATCGTCACCTTGCTTGAACACAGGAACAGTTAGACCCGAGTCTAGTTGAGGAAATTCAAGTTGTTGTAGTTGTTGGTTAACTGTAGGAGCATATTCCAATTGGGGGATGGATGGTTGTGAAGAATAAACGTTATGGTGAACTGAGGATTGATAATCATTGGATGGATAAATGATTGAAAAAGGTATTGATGGTTGATTGGTTGAGTATTGTTGAGACTTATAAGGTGATCCATACTGTGGAGACTGATATAGGGAAACTTGTGTTTGAAATTGAGAGTTTTGGTATGAGTTCTGATGAGTTTGATAAGGAGACTGAGTCATCTGATGGGTTGCAACTAAAGCAAGCGGATCTGAGTTGCGTTCATGCATTAAACGAACTTCATTTGCATGAAATTTATGTTGTCCCAAGTAAGCATGAAGCTGATCAATACTAGTTGTGTGCAAGTCCCAAACGAGTTTGACATCGGTTACAAATTTGCTCCACTCAAGAGGAAGGGTATTCAAAAACTTGGTGTTTACTTGAAATTGTTCCAGTTTCACATTGTAGATGTTCATGTCATTGAATAATAGTGAAAATCTCAAGTAGAAATCATGTAGTGTTTCCCCCTTCTTATAAGAAAACTTATCGAATTCATCATATAGTTTACACTCTCTTTCTTGTTTCGTCAATGAAGTTCCTTGCATGAGAAGTTGAATTATTTCCCAAAGTTCCTTGGCGATTCGATGATTGCTAACAAGTGCATAGACCTCTGGCGGTAATCCTTAGAGAATGATATTTGTTGCCTTGACATCACAATCAGCTTGAATTGCATCCGTAGCAGATAACTCAGAGTATTTTCTTGGTCTAGTCACTCCATTCTCCTCAATCGTAGGCTAGATGAGTGGACCATTTTCAACGGATTCAAGGATCATTCGTCCATGTTGTCTATTCATCATGTATAGCTCCATTATGCTTTTCTAAGAATCGTACATATCTTTTTCCAACATAGGTGGACGATTGTCAGCACCCGAAAGAATCGCTTTATCAGCAAGAGTCGTCATTGAGAAAGTTGTATGTTAAAAGATTACTTGTTTGATCGAACAATAATTGAAAGAAGTTGTGTTGTTGTGAGTTGTGTTTTGGGTGTTTTATGTCTTGAAACTATACGGGATTTTACAATTCTTGATTAAATCGGGAAAACAAATAAATGTTTCACGGGATTTTACAAATCAAAGAAATAAACCGTATAATTTATGTTAGCAATTTTGTGTGTTTTAACTTTAGTCTAAGTGAAATTGCAAATTAGGTTTTCAAAGGAAAACTGCTAATTAGGTTTCCAAAGGAAAACTACGAATTAGGTTGCCACTGAAAGAACTACTAATCCGGTTGTCAAAGCAAACAGCGAGTCCGGTTGACACTACAAACTGCTAATCTGGTTTATAAGCAAACTGCTAATCCGGTTATCAAAGTAAACTGCTAATATGGTTTACAAGCAAACTGCTAATCCGGTTATCAAAGTAAACTGCTAATCCGATTGTCAATACAAACTGCTAATTCGGTTGATAAGCAAACTGCTAATTCGGTGAACAAAGAGATTGTAAATCTGGTTGACACTTAAAACTGCTAATTCGGTTGACAAGAAAACTACTAATTCGGTGAACAAAGAGATTGTGAATCCGGTTGACACTTGAAACTGCTAATTCGGTTGACAACAAATAGATTGCGAATTCGGTTGACACTTGAAACTGCTAATTCGGTGACGAAATACAAAATCTCAAAAACACAAAAGGACTAACTTTTGATTATTTTTCCCAAATTTTCTTGTACAACTAGTATTACTAAGCCTATAGGTACTTTAAAAAATGCAAACTTTATGGTTTTTAAGCCAAAATTTTTGAAATCAAGAATTGTACTTTATAAGACTTTTTTGAATAAAAATGCACAAAAATTTTATGTTTTCTTTGATTCTAAGCTTGTACACTTATATCATAAAGATACTAGATCAGATTTACCAAGGTAAATGATCCTTTAGTGTACACAATAGCGTCAAAAGCAAAAGAAAAACAAGAAAAAAAGAAATAAAAAAACAAGACAAAAGAGAAGAAAACAACACAAAAACTAAACACATCACTCCATGGCTCTTGATACCAATTGAATGATATCTAATAACATACAAGGTTAGGGAAATAAAAGTAGTTTTAGAGAGAGAGTGGTTGGATGAATACTTTTGAGAGAGAAAGTAAACATGAAACGAAAATGCATAAATGTGTGAAATAAATGAACAACCAACACCCTCTCCAAGGCATGGAGAAGGTATTTATACAACCCTTTAGCCGGCCATGGTTAGCTTGTGGGCTTTCCATGAGCCTTTTGGCCCTATTAGATTACTAAACATTACACTTGACTAACTACGGACTTTGACTAACTATTATTGGAAGTGACCTATACTTTTCGTATTTCTAACATACACGATGATTGATAGAACATGTTAATGGTGCGTTTATATAGCGGGGATGGAGAAAAAGAGTTTCTAGTAGATTCTTTTGATGTGTGGAAATTACTAGAAAGTTCTTTACTACATACAGTACATGATAATAAGATTCAAAAACACCCATGCAAATTCTATGACGTTGTTGTATCCTAAAACAATGAAACCTTTAAATGTTCCTTCAAAAAGTCTGGACCATGGTTTATTCAATTCGTAATGTTCCTATTTTTCTACAACAATGGAACCCTCAAATGGTACTACTTAAAAAACTGGATCAAGACATGGTTACTATGTGGGTGAAGATAAATAGTATACCCCCTTAGGTGTACAGTGTACTCATAGCTCCGAGGACACCAGATCAATTAACAGAAAAGATGGTCAACTGCAATGATGGACAGGTTAGGGATGCTAAAATTTTGGTTCAGGTTAAAGCTGATAAAAATCTTAAGGAGATTATTAGGTTGACACTACCCTTTGGCCCCTTGCATGAAATTGTTTATACGACGTGGATGTTAAGAATGGAAATTGTCTATTTGTGGAACATGTATGGTTTTTGGTCATGATGCTAAATTGCTAAGAGTTGCCCCAAACTAATTGAAGTAGTACAAAAACATGTACTTGTTATACAAGATGGTCAAGAGGAATAATTGTGTTGAATGATGCACGTCCTAACTTCTCAGCATAAAAAGGAATCTATTGCCAAAAATTCGTTGCAAGCTTTTTGGGATCAGTAGGTATTTTTAGCTATATCAATATAGTATATCATATTTGTATAGTGATATGATCTGCTAGATATTCATAATTGGTAGTACTTTTTAAGATGCACAAGTTCATCTTATGATAAATATTGTGAACAAAGTTGCGTTGGTTGTTTTTAAAGTTATTTACATAATGTATAGTTGTAATTGATGCTTTTGATAAGATATCTGGTTTCTGAATGTTGTGTTACGCTTACCAGTGTGGCAGTGTATTCGTTATTCGAATAACATCACTCAGTACATTCTGAATAATATGACAGCCATAATCTTTAACTCTAGTATTCTTCTTTGTTGGTTTAATTCACTTTACAAATCACTCATAAAGCACAAGCCAAAAGAACTCACGGGTAATCCGAGGGTTAACACTCTTTCATGAAGCACAAGCTAAAAGAACTCAACTTAATGAACACGACTTTCAGTTCAATAACACCAAAATGGATATTATTGCTAACAGCGCTTGGCAGTTTGGCCCGATTCAAAATCAATATGGCCTTCAATCTTGAATTCCTCTAATTTTACCTAAATTCAGTTTTTAGCACTTTGATTTGGCGTAACCAGCTATTCTTGTTCAAACCAATGACCCCGTTCCTTAGCTGTTTAATCTCTGTTTATTCTGATTACCATGAAAAGGGAAACATTTCCAAAATCTACAATCTATATATAGCAATGACAAAGAAAATTATACTACGTATTGTTTAGCGCTTTTGTAAGTTATTGATCATTGACTATAGTCTCATTAAAATGTACGTAACATGGTCTATTATTTCCATCTTCTTAACATATGGATTATGGATTAACACCAAATCATAATTTAAGTTTAGATCAAAGGATCAACACACACTATCCATACAGATAATCCCTAAAACAAACAAAAACACAACCAAAATCAAGCAAAGTATTTCAATTATAACAACAATATTAAGAGAACAACAGACTAGACATAGAGTTAATAGTTCATTAAGCCAGTATATAGTTATACACATACCATCAAACTAAAAATTCTAGTAAAAAGATCCACAGTTATTCATATCAACAACATTGATTACATATAAATGCATTCCCATTTAATCCTAATCCATTCAAGCAACTTAAATCTGAATCAACTTCGGCCTCTTAGGCTCAGGTGGTGGAAATTTCTTAACCGTAACAGTCAACTCTTCGTCTTGACAAACAGCAGAAACCTCATCCGTATTCGCATTTTTAGGCAAAGAAAACTTCCTCATAAACTTACCAATCCTTATCTTCATTATCACATACTTTACACCTTCCTTTTCTTCATTTTCACGTTTATGTTCTCCACTTATCACCAAAACATTGTCATCTTTAACTTGAACTGTTATATCACAGATTTTAAACCAGGTGAAGAACCGTTATCCGCTTCCAAGAATTAACGATTGATTCAATCAACTTCAAGGGTCGAGTGTCTACTCGAAGATCGACCTGAGATCAGGTTATCATCATTGAGAGTTTGCGAAGAAGACATCCCAAAGACCGCATTCAGAACTCGCTACGGTCATTATGAATTTCAAGTTATGATGTTTGGTTTGTGTAACACCCCAAAACCGGTTTATAAGTATTTTATTACGAAAAGGCCATTGGAGTAGTTTGACTATGAATTTTATAAGATTGAAGACATTACGTAATTGACTAGTCAACCTGATAGTCAAACCATAAGTCAATATAATGTTATGTAAATGGGTTTAGAAAGTTAATGTGTCACATTTATAAAAGAATAAAGTTAAGGGACTAAGATTGCTAAGTCATAAATGTGCTATATAAGTTAATGTGGCTAAATTAGGAGAAAGGAGACTTAAAGGACCTAAGTTTCCAAAGAGTCAAAGTGATGGTTGATTTATAGTTAGAAGTTCTAACACATTCCAGACAATTCTTGTATGTGCTTGTGTTTGGTGTGTGTCGAGCCAGGAAAAGAAAAGGAGGGAAGAACCATGTAAGATTGATGATGAATTTATGAGGTATCAAGGCCATAATCTAAGGGTTAAGTATTAGCAATGATCACATAAGTAAGTAATCTCATATCTTTAGTTTAATTGAACAATTAAGGGTTAGGGTTCATAGACCCAATTTAGGGGTTTTGGTTAATTATGTTTATAAATTAAGAATCAAGATGTTTAATGATATGGGTTAAGGTTAACTGAAGATTTAATGAAAAGAATTTAGGGGTTTTACATCATATGATCAATAAATGATCATATGATGATTAAGAATGAAATTGGGAAGTCATGGGTTGTATGAACCCATATTAAGATGTCTTTTTAATATGTATAATTATGATTAGGAAGTATAGCTCAGAATGGTGATGATGATGTTCTTGATATCCTTGGCTTAGATTCAAGGTAAGTAAATGACTATACAAGAAGTTATATTGATTTTATCATGTTTGTGTGATGTATTATGTGTTAAGGCAATAAGAGGACTAAGACTATGTGTTTGATTAAGAAGATGAGTTTATGGATTTACTAGCCAAATGAGTTAAGTATTGTTGATGTTCCTTGATGATAGTATTCTTGGAATAAAGGTGATTAGTATTGTTGTGAACTAATAAGGTATGTATGTTTATGTTTTATGGATGAATGATGAGTTTAAATGATATGTTGTGAATGTGTTAAATGATATATGATGACTTGTATCGTCCTTTACTTACTAAGTGTAATGCTTACGGTTTAGATGTTTAATGTTTTGTAGGTATATTGTGAAGAAGGTAAAGTGTTGGTAAAAGGTTATGATTTGGAAGCAAGGACTAGGTAAATGAAGATGTTCGTAAGAGCTTAGTACTAGTTACCGAGCTCATATCAAGGTTGAACCCCCTGTGTCTAATGATTTGTTAATGAATGTGTTTAAGTGTCAAGAGTCATGTAATGTGAATGTGAAATGAGTATGAGTCAATGGTTTTGATTGTGTGCTTAAGTGTATATAAATGAGTTAAAACGGGGTATTTGGTAACTGGTATGTGTTTAATTACACAAACTTTTCGCCATTAAAATCATACTTAAATGACCTAAAACGTACCAAAAATACATTGTATTTGTATATTTTCACTTATATTGTGCAGGAAATGGATATCCGACAAAAGGACAAAAAATCAAGCCAAAAACAACAAAACCGAGCACGGAATGGAAAAGCATGGAAAAGACAAAGTTAAATCAAAGCCAAAGTCCAAGAAAGTCAAAGTAAACCCCAAAAAGTCAACGGTCAAAAGCCGGAGCCGACACCGAAGAATACTTAATGGGCCGGGTCAGCTCATTAGTGTATTACATAAAGACTTTATAAGCCTTTTACTTGAAAAAGCCCATAAACCCTTTTATAACATAGCCGGCCCAAACAAACATCCAAAAGCCCAACTATAACTTTTTGGGGGGGCATTTCTGCCAAAACCCAAAAGTTATACACCACAAGGACGAATTGTGTAAAAGCTCTATATAACTTTGGGGGCAAAACTGCCAACTCCCAAAGTTATACCACCACTAAGGACTTAACTTGCAATCCCTCTAATAACAATGGAGGACCATTCTTGCCAGTCCCCAAACTTTCAAAACCACCACAAGGACTGATGATGCAAACCACATATATGACATGAGGGGCCATTTATGACAATTTCCCAAACTTTACCCATGTTAAACAAAATTAAACATTACAACCTGTTTACCCGCCAAAAGGGTTTTGGCACTATTCATCGTCTCTTTTGTCCCATTAACTTGCAAACCAACAAAACCCATAACTCCCCATCCTTCCCCCACCTCACAAACCAACAAGGACACGTTGGCAATCCCACAAATGCTTATTGGACACGGAATGGGACAAATACATCAACGGGTGTGATCAAGAGATTGGGCTCCAAGGCAAAAAGAAGGGCTATGATTGATGGTTGTTTTCCCCCCTCCCGCCATACAAACACAAGAACAAACAGAAGATAAGACCACAAGAACTAGGGTTTTAGTATAAAAGAATCATTTTGTATTTCATAGTTGTCAATTTTGTTTTTCAAGGCAAAAGCTTGTAACTTAATTTGTAACCCTTTAATATTGTCTTTTAAATATCAGTCTTTTAAATACTTGTCATTTAATTTTATGCAATTTACATGTTTTTCTTAAATACTTGTCATTTACACATCTTGTCATTTAAATACCTTTGTTAAGCTAATATACAAGTTTTTAATCTATTAAAATCTTATATAAAAGCTGTTTTAATTTTCTGTCAAGAAAATCCAAAAATCCAAAAAGAAAGAAAAAAAAGTAAATATGTCAAAGAAGCAAGGAGGATGGTGTATAAGGGATGGCCATTGGTTTAGAGCTTATGGTAAGCACTTAGGAAAGGTTTATAAGCTTTTGGAAAGCTAATTTTTTGCCAAAAAACATAGGACCCTTTGTAAGTCTCTCTTTTGAATTTTTGCTTATTTTTACTATTCATTTGCTTATTTCTGCTTAACCTTGCATTCTTGTTATTTTGTTTTTCAAACTTTTGCTTAAAACTCCAAAAATGAGTTTGAAAATTGGTTAAAAATCCATAAAGGGGTGTTTGGGATAGTGGCCCAAAGTGGGTCAAATCTGTTTTAAAAACTTTGTGGGTTACTTGGACACTTTTGTCAAGCATATTTAAGAGTTGTAATCTGTTCTTCAAAGTTTTTTTTGGTTTAAAAAGCTGTATTTAAGTTTCCTTTACTTTGTCTTATTAACTGTTATCACAAAAACAGTTTATAAGCTTTTTAGATTAAGTATTTGAAAATCCAGTTTTTAAGTCTTTGTTTGAGTCTTTTTAAGTATAAAAAGAGTGAGTCAAATTGTCTTTAAGTTTTCCCTTTAGTCTGATCCAAATCTTTTCATATGTTTGTCAGGTGTTTTAGCTAAAAACTGCATTTCCACCACCATTATCAGATGTCTAAAAAAATGAATTTTAGCTTTTAAGCACTTTTGTGCATAAGCTCTTTTCAAGCTTAACTCCATCTGTTTTAACTCTAATTCGAATTTTGAGCTTATTAGCCAGCTTATTTCTAAGCTCACTTTTAGCCCATTTTTCCTTGTTAAGCTTCCCCTGGTGTAAACTGTCACTTTGACAGCTTGTTTTTGTTGCTTATTTAGATTCCTTACCTTGATCTTTTTGGCTTTTTAGGAAGCCATTAAGCTAATCTACAAGCCCTTTAAGCCTTAAGCCTTAGGAGTCTCCTCTAGCAGCTTAAATTTTAAGCCAAAAGAGTGCCTTTTGACTGTTTGGTCTGCCAGTTTTGGCATTAAGCTCATTTGAACTTTTCTGGCCTATTTACTTGTTTTTCTTTGCTTATTTTCATTGCATTTAGCTTATTAGGATAGGGTAGCCATTTGTTCTTGCTTATTTCTTTTTTTTATTTGCTTATTTGCCTGAAAAATGCATACCAGTTAGCATAAGTTGTCCTTAGTCTAAATCAGCTAATCTGCTTTTTTTTGCTTTAATGCTTATTTTCCCTGGCTTATTTAGATTAGAGTTGCTTATTAGGTTTTAGTATAGGATTGTTTTTGCTTATTTCCACTTTGCTTGAGCTTATTTGGGCCTAAGCTAGCTTAACAGCTTAGCATTTTATGAGCCTTTAGTGTAAAAAGCTCACTGCCCACTTTTCCTGTGCTTATTCCAGCTTATTTACTAAGTTTCATCAAAAAGTTCAAGTTTTAAAAGTGATTATTTTTGTGTGTTTTATAAAAGTGTTAAAAGAAAAATAAAAAAATAAAAGGGGAAAGTGGAAGTCAAGGGTGAGCACAAGGCTCGAACCCCTGACCTTAACACGGCTTATTTGTTTTATTCTTATAGACGTTTAGGCATTAAGCTTATAAGTTCTTTTGGGCTTTTTCACGGCTTATTTATAAGCCGAGAGGTTGGGCTTTTATTTTTAGAAAATTTATCATAGTGTCAACTATTTTTAGGAATTTTTCTAGATTTTTAGCTTAAAGGTTAGTATTTTTTATAATTTATTTTCTTTTAATTCGTATTTTAATTATAATAAATTATTTAAACATCAGAAAAATATAAACTTTTTTTTAAAATTTCAATTTTAATTTTTAGAATCTAGGAAAAATAGTTTTGCCTTTGTAGGGTCGTTTTTGCAAAATTTCAATTTTTAAAGAACGGGATTCGATCCCGTTCTCGTTTTTCTAATTTTAAAGCTCAAATCAACTCCGTTTTCAGTCTAGTTTTTTTTAACTTCCTTTTTAGTCACCTAGGAATCATTAAAAGTAGAAAAATCCTTTTAGGATTAAAATTTGATAATTTAGGTTTTTAAGTCGCGTTTTTACGTACCCGTTCTCGGTTTTTAAATTAATCTTGTCTAGCTTTCGTTTTTAGGGTTTCTTTTACTTGCTTTTTAGTCATTAATTGTGTAGATTATCAAATCCAAATCTTTGTCCTTCAAACATCAAATACCAAACCGACTCTCGACTTACCAATTCACTCCCCGTTGGGACTACGACCCGGGAATATCCTATCATATTATCATATACTCTCGGTTTCATTGATTTTGTGGATTTTGATCCTTGTTATGTATTTATATTTATTTATATTTATATTTATATAAAAAGGGTTGAATTTACTTCTAATCAGTAACCCTCATAGAGTATGTGTTCATGGGTCATTTAGACCACAAATACTTATGAATATGGTGTTTTATGTATGTTAATGAGTTCTAGAAGGTCTTATAATGTTTCGGATCAACGTATTTGAGTTTTGAGTGGAAAGGGGTTTCTTGGGGGTAAAATAAACTTCTGTGGTGGCGTAATCTTTTGTTTACACCATAACAGAAAGGGTGAATAGAGTTTACGGCGTAACCTCATGTCAGATGAGGTTTTTGTCAATTTTGTTTTCGTCGTAAAATGCAAACCGTAAGGAGTTAGAATGAGTTCTTTATATCGTTGGAAAGCTTATGGAGTCTATTTTATGATAATGAAACTTTTAAGGGTCTAATTGTAATGTATTTTAAAAAGTATGTTAAGGAATGACACAAGGTCATTCTTGGTCAAGCGTTTCCGCAAAGGTTTTTGATTTCGGGTCAAATATCAAGTTTGGAAAGGGGCGTTTCAACTTGGTATCAGAGCTTCGGTCTAAAAGAAGTAGATTTCCACTATAAGATTTCCTAAACTTAGACCACTCGTAGATGCATTGCCGTAAGTTTAAGTAATGAAGAATGTGAATGCTTTAGTTATAAGGTAGTTATGTGCTTACGGAAAATAGAATGATAATGTATAGACATAGAATGATTATGAGAAATTATAAATGTTATTTTGCCATAGACTAAAGGATTAAGAGTGTGGCTAAGAATGTATAACGCTTATCGAAAAAGTGTTAAGTGTAGAAGTATATGCTTATGTAATGTGAAGTCTATGGTGGATTATATGTCTAAATGTTATACGAATGTAAGAACAATGCTATGTTAATTATATGTATAAGTAATGTATAATGTATATGATGATATGAGTTAAAAAGTGCTTGATGCTCAGATAAATGCATAGTATTGCATTTTAATAAGTAATAATGAAAGTATGTAAGTATTAGTTAGGTAATGTGAAGATGCTTGAATTATGAACAAGTCGTTTAATGAAGAAGTATTATATTGAGTATAAGTACTTATATGAATTACTAATAAAAGTTGACGTATGATAAGTCATGTAATGTAAAGGACATGATAAAGTATGATGCAATAGTATGACATGGTTAAGTACGAGATGTATATGAAAGATACTTAAGAAGAGTTGCACTAGAAATCTTAAATGAAGCTAAATGCGTTAAATGAATGATAAAGAAAGAATGAATCATGTTAATATATGAAGAAATGTATGATAAGTAAAGTATATAAATGAGCATACTTTAAGATAAATCAAATGAAATATGATGAAGAATGGGGTGTATATACAAGGAAGAGTTTACCGAAATAAAGGATGGATTGGTATAAAAGTTGATCATTAGTTCAACGTAGAGTTGACAAGAAAGCAAGTGATGCATTTGCATATGTAAGATAAGAGAATGATAAAAGAAAGGTGAAAATGTACATGTATATGTAATACATGATTTGGATCTTGTGGAATATAAAGTAAGATGATAAAGTATGAAGTAGAATTGCTTAAAGTGATGAGGTGTCATTTTATACACTTTTCCGGGGTCGTTTAACCCCCTAAATTGTGTGTTTATGCCCAAAATAGGTACTTAATCATTCCTTTTTAGGTATTTTGCATTTGGAAGGCATTTGGAAGAAATACACGTGACTTGGGCTCATTTGGAGAAGAAACGGACAAGACTACGGACCTACACCAACATTGCTCAAGAATTTCTCCTCAGAAGCTGGAGACGGCGTCACAGATTACACGTGACGCCGTTACAAATCCTACCACGACGGCCTTATAAGATATTGCAACGCCGTCAGCTCGCACGATACAGCCGATTATCTAGAATATTCTTGTCATGACGGCGTCACGATTAAAACGCGACGCCGTCGCAGCAATTTTCCTATATATACAATTTCTATTTTAGGGTTTTAAGTGTGTAACTTTAGAGTAAAAGAAAGGGACGAACCCTAGTTCATTTAGCAGCTGTTAGGGACGATTTTAGGGCCTCAAAACCCTATTGTACTTCCTTCAATTCATGTTTTAATCAAGTAAGACTATCTTCATCATTCAATATGTCTTGTTGTGTGATTCTTATCTGTTCTTGCTTTACTTATAACATGTTTGGCTAAACCTTCTATTGTGTTTATTTATGATTGTATGAAACCTAAAATGTAGATCTTAGTGGTGTTGCTTCTTGTGATGAATATGCATGTTAGGTCTTAGAAAACCAGCTTTTGTCTGTATCGCTGTTGATAGGTCTAGGAAAACATTATTATGTAGAAAGGATGCCATCGGGTAATAGTCTTCATACTACCTTGCCCCTTATATGATTGATCCACTCTTAATATATTTCAAATGCATTTAATATACT
>BQNB010060737.1:2231-36799 GCA_026074375.1 Tanacetum coccineum
ATGTAACGTAACTTACATTACAAAAGTAAACGAGCTTACGCAACCTACCAATGTCAATTTCATCAACATTTATAGCAATTAAACATTATAATATGTCAAGCAATATGTTCTAAACTCCATTTTTACCATACGTTATCTATTTAACGTACTATTCATAACGTTTATTATAAAATGATTTATACATTAAACGTTTATATCAAAACCCCAATTACATGTAATATTTACATACAAATCAAATGTACATGCTTGTAAGGCATGTATACAAGTTACTAATGCATAGAATTCAAATAAGCCATTTTCCCTCCAAATTTCTATGAGATTTCATACCACCTTTTAAGCACAAGTTACAACACTCCAATGCACCACATTTAAACATTTGTTTCCCTTGAATCTCACCCCTAGCTCGTCCTAACCCTAACCCTAAAACCCGAAACCCTAATGAACCCGTAACACCCTAAACAAGCTCGAACCAAGTTCTAAACAAGCTACCACCCTCCACCATGACACACCACCTTGCCTAGCACCTTGTCACCACCCTTGAGCCCCAAGATTAAGCACCTCAACACCTCACCACCTCCTTGTAAGCTACTTGTCACCTTGCACCCCAAGTTGAACCTTCTTGTCACCACCTTGTAAAACCGAACCCTCTCCATCACCCTACACCTCTCTAAGCTATCCCTAGCTCCAATTAGTCATCTACACATTGATAAGAATGCAAAACCTTGGCCACCACTCCACACAACTTGGCCACTACTCCTCCTTTGGCCTATATATACTCAAACACACAAACACATGCACAACACACAAATTTTAAACCTCACTCACTTGTTCTTGACCTATTTCGAGCCAAAGAAGAGAAAAAAAGGAAGTTTAAGTTATTTAGAAGCCAAGGTTAAGAAGAAAGAAGCTCTTGATTCATCTCCTAAAGTTTCGGGTTGTATTTGCTTATTTCGACCCATTTTCATCCATTCGTATACTAGTAAGCTTTTCTACTCATTCAATAAGCTCTTGTTATGTTTAAGATCATGTATACACTTTGTTTTAATTATTTGATCAAACAAAACCATGTTGAAAATTCCTAAACCCTAATCGAACCTTAAGTGACCCGTTTTGAAACCCTAATCTATTCGAAACCCTAAATAAGCTAGCTTAAGCTTATTCTTATTCTAATAAGCTCCTATGTACTTTTATAATCATTTGGAATAAGTTCCTAAAACCCTAAGCAACACGCTTGGTTTTCCTAAACCAAACGCGCCCTTTAAAAACCCTAAAACCCTTTTCATAACCCTAGTAAGCTATAAGCCATAAGCTGATTCCATAACCTGTTCTAATAAGCTATTTTATCATTTCTATAAGCTTAGAAACAAACTCTAAAAGTTCTAAGCCATCGGGTTAATATTTCTAAACCAAATGAACCCATTTTGAGATTTCAGGCTCATAAGCTAATTTCATAAGCTATAAGCTTGTTAAACCTACTTATTTTAGCTTATAGTAATAAGCTATATGCTAAAAATTGATTTTGAGATTAAAAATACAAAGGTTGTGGATTTTGGACTAAGGACGCAAATCGAATCATGTACAAGGGTATATATTGTAAATATTAAAACTTAATAACTTTTGAGCCAAAAGTGTAATTACTCCAAAGTTAAAACCACAAGGGTCTGTTTTGCCATATTTCTAAGTTAAAGGTTAAATGTTTAAAATATAATTAAAGGGTTAAAAGTGTAAATTAATATATACCAAGGGTATATATTGTCATTTTCATATTCTTAAAGGCATAAAATGTAATATTATTATATTAATTATAAAAATATATTTAAATATTATAAGACTCGATTTTATTAAATCCCGACACATTTGTCGTTATCATTCGTCAATCAAAACACTATAAAATAATTATGTTATATATTTAACATAATTTATCATCCACTAGCTTTTGAAGAAACTTAAAAAGATAAAATCCTATCATTTAAACTATTACGTATGTTACTAGGGAATTTCATGTGAGGGGCTTTCATTTGGGTAGACGTTTTGACGAGTTGCTGGATTTACGATTTAAAGTGTCCCAGCTCCTCAAACGTTTACTACATGGCCTCTGGATTATGATAGCCCGAACAGTGATACGATGTTTTCACAAACTAATAAACCAAAATCATTTACGTTAACTTTATGAAATAAAGTTTTGAAACAATCAAACTAAAACTTGACATATTACCTCAGGTTGCATGACGAAGGCGTTTATTTCCATTTGAGTCACTTTTGACAGCAATCAACTACGATAATCAAGGTGAGTCATAGTTCCCACCTTTAAGGTTTTCTATAACTCCATGGGGAGATACTATGCTATAAACATGAATACAAGTATTTTCTAACTGTATGCTATATGATACTATTTTTACCTAAGTACCTCAATTTGCCATAAAAGGCCCCTACTATTGTTCCGTTAATTACTTGCGAAGTAAGCGCGGAATGCCGTGAATGATCTTATTTATGACTGAACTTCCCTGTCTAGTTCTAGGTACATACATGGCTGCGACGCAATTTTAATTTGTAGGTTACTTGGGTGTTTTGGTTAAAGCACCTGCTTGGGGCAACTAAACTTAGAATAACATTTAATAAGGCTTCTGGTTGTCATGAGCTTAGTTGCAATTATATAATATTGTTTACCATGATAATTGTATTCATTGCAATTATTGCTATTACATTGACTTGTATTCAACTATTACATTTCAAACCTGTGAATTTCACTCAACCTTTGTGTTGCCTTGTTTAGCTATGTTTTATCTCAAGGTAATTGAGCAAAGTTGGCATGGATTGGCATTGGACTTGAGGTCGTTACAAAATACTTGTAATCATTCAAACTCTATGTTTTCATATGTATTTTGGGACCTCCTTTTGTAAAACTCTGAAATAATATTGAATGATAACTAAATTTTCCAAAACGTCTATTTTGAGTCGTTTTCTATGATTATGACTGTTGATTCATGAAGTAATACCCCAATTTAGCTTTTGCTGCTATATGTCAAATAAGGGGGTGTTACACCATAAGACATCCACAATCTGGTGAATCGTCACACTGAGGCAAAGGATATTTCGGATAGAGTAAAGTTACTTATTGAAGGCTCAGAGATATCATTGTAGGAAAGAGAGTCAAAGTTGTATGATGAATTTGACATGTTTACCTCAGTGCCTAGAGAGACTATACACACGTATTATTTGAGGTTTGCACAATTAATAAATGACATGCACTCAATTGGAATGACAATGATGCCAATCCAGATAAACACAAAATTCATCAATCATCTTTAGCCTGAGTGGAGCAAGTTTGTCACCGATGTTAAGCTAGCTAAAGACTTGCACATCACCAATTTTGATCATCTGTATGGTTATTTGAGACAACACGAAGCTCATGCAGATGAAGTGCGTCTAATAAGGAACGATACTCAGATCTCATTGCCTTGGTAGCTAATACGTCCAACTTATCTCCATCTTACTCCAACCAGCCTCAGTATCATCAACAGCTCTCCCCATGTGCTCAATAATATTACTCACCTCCAGTTATCGTATCACCAATGATTCATCAACAATCTTCTTTGGTACCTAATGTTCATCAACCATCTGTGGCTTAACAGTAGTTCTATCAACCACCAGATACTCATCATTCATCATTAATACATCACCAATCATACCAAACACCTGTTCATCATCCATCATCACAAGCACCTTTCCCTCAGTTAGATTTAGGATTGACTGTACCATTCTTTCTACCTTCAGATGATCCTATTGCTAGCTTAAACAAGGTAATGGCTTTTATTAGCACAACATTCGCTTCCTGATACCCACCAACTAACAACCAGCTTAAAACCTCATCAAACCTAAGGAATCAGGCAACCATCCAAGACAGGAAAGTCACGGTGCAGACGGTTCAGGGGAGACAGACTCAAGGGTATGCAAGCAGTGGTGTTAGGAGCAATGCTACAAGATCAAGTTTTAACAGAAATGGGGTAACTTCTACAGCAGGTCTGGCAAAGGTTATTCGTTGCTACAACTGTCAAGAGGAAGGCCATGTGGCAAGACAATGTATCAAACCTAAAAGGCCAAGGAATTAAACATGGTTTAAAGAGAAGGCAATGCTTGTTGAAGCTTTGAAATCAGGGGTTGCATTGAATGAGGAGCAGATGGCATTCTTAGAAGATAATGAGGACACAGTTACTACAGGTCAAGCATCTCAGGAATTGGTTACTATAGTAGCTTTCCAAACTGATGATCTGGATGCATTTGACTCTGACTGTGATGAAGCACCCTCAGCCAACGCTGTTCTCATGGCTAAGTTATCCGTGTATGATTCAGACGTTCTCTCAGATGTACCAACGCATGACAATTATCTTGATAATCATGTGAATGAATAAATTGTCTAAGAGATGCAGTATTCTGAACAACCACATTTTAATAATGAAACAGATGTTGACATAACAAGTGATAGTATTATTATCTCATAAGAACAATATCTAAAAGAATTTGAAAATCCGGTTGTTCAAAATACTAATTCTTCTGCACAACAAGATGCACTGATAATGTCTATGATTGAAGAAATGTGTAATCAAGTTGCTAAGTGTACTGAGGTAGATAAGATGAATAAGACTGTAATGAATCACTGACTAGTGAGCTTGAAAGATACAAAGAACAAATCAAATTGTTTGAACAAAGACAAAACTATGATTTAAATGATAGAGAAAAGTATCTTGATAGTCAATTGCGAAAGGTTCTTGTTGACAGAAAAGCAAAGGTTGCAGATTTTCAAAATCAAATTCACTCGTTAAAACTACAACTTTCTGCAACCATTGAAAGTCATAAGACTTTATCAACAATGGTTGATGCTTTAAAAATGGAATCTAAGGCAAAAGAGGATAAATATCTCAAAGAGATCATTGAATTAGAAAAGAAAAAGAAAGCTAATGTGGTTTACAAAATGGACATTCAACGCAAACGATGCATATGTTAACAAAACCTCATGTTTTTACGATGAAGCTCATAAAACAGCACTCGGTTACCAAAACCCTTTGTATCTAACTCAAGCTCAAAAAAAAGTACATTCGTTGTACTTTGGTAACTACAGATGTGTTATGCAACAAGATGCATCTCTGTAAATTGATACTACTAGGGGGAAACATTAGAACTGGCTAAAGAAAGTAGGTTAAAGATGCATGCTAAACAAAATGATCCAATTGCAAAAGAAAAGGAAGTTAACATTGCACCCATTGATTATGCTGCATTGAATAGATTGTTTGAGCATTTTGTTAAGCATTTTGTGCCTCAAAAGCAACTTTTTGCGGAACAAGCATTTTGGTTACCTATTTTAAAACCCGTTTCTGAAATACCACCGGTTCAAACTAAACCAGTTCTAAAGGAAATTCCTTGCAAACTTCCTACAATTAGTTTGGTTAAAGATAGTTTTAATATAATGAGAAGTCATGTGAATGATTTTGAAAATGTGGTAACTGTCCGTACCAAGGTAATTGGTTAGAATGAGGGTTCATAGGGGTTTGAACACATTTAGAAAGCTTTTGAAAAAGATGTCAAACCTTTTGTTAACACTTTAAAAGAGTATTTTCATATGTTTGGGCAAGGTCTTCATAAAGAAATTACCGACATGAAAGAAGTTTTTACACAAATGGAAACCGAAGTTGCCAAATGTTCTATAGAAAGGAAAACGTTCAAGATTAAGGAGAAAGAAAATGATCTTGAAAAAGAACGTCTCTATGGATGCATAATTATCTGTCCAAGATTTTTATGAGAGTTCTAATGCATGTCTAATGTGAAAATGAGGTGCCTGCATATAAATAATAGTCCCATGAATGTGATAATCCTTGAAGCAAAACCTGTTGAAAAATGAAAATGGAATATTTTTAAAACTAATCATATTCTCAAGATCTTGTGGCAATACTTGCAGTGAATTCATTAGCAGAGATTGTTGATTATCAAAAAATGGAAAAGAGTTATCATAATGGAATATCTGAGTGTGTTCAACTATCAATGCTTGCTTTCAAAAAAAGAAAGAAATGGCAGAAAGGCATTTATAATGAACTTTCAAAATGATGTGGCAAAATGGAAAATGAATGTATTTCTCTTGAAATCAAAGTGCAACAATACAAAGAAAGTTTTCAGAATAACCAACCTCAAAACAATCAGGATGCTTATGAGTTTCCTGCATTTTTTCAAATAAATAAACTAAAAGCTCAGCTAGAAGCGAAAAACAACTCAATCAGCAAATTAAAAGACCACATTGCTACTTTAAAAGGAAAAAGTGTGTCTGCGGGTGATAAATTTGAGAATCTATCCAAATTAATTGAACCAGGGATGTATAGGTTAGATTTAGAACCTCTTTCTCCTACACTGCTAAAAATAGGGAAGCACATGTAGACTATCTGAAACACACACAGGTAAATGCTGACATACTTCAAGAAATAGTTAAGCAAGCTAGAGAATCAAGGCCTTTAGATAGTAACTTAGACTCTGCCTATAAGTAAGCACAACACGAAATTCAACAAGAATTGCTCGTTTATGTTAGTGCTACATGCCCTAGTTCAAGCAAAAAAGGTGAGAAGCTGATTACAGTTACACCAATAAACAAAAAAAAGTTAGGTCTGTAGAACTTAGAACATTATCATGTAACACACAAAAGCAAGTAGACACCTGCAAAACTAAGGATACTAACAAACCTTTGTTGCCTTCTACAAGAGTAATCAGTTCTACTAGTGCTAGCGGATCAAAGCCTCCAGGCATTACAAAGAAAAATAGGATCTCGTGACCAACCAGTAGCAACAAGAAGAATAAAGTATAAGATCACATTAGGAGCATTAAACCTAGTTTAAATAAAAAGAATCGTGTAATAGAACCTTTCTATAATGCAAATGTTAAGCATTTTGTTTTAAATGCGAATTCTGAGCTTATTTGTGCTACATGTAATGAATGTATGTTTGATGCAATTCATGATTTGTGTGTTCTTGATTATGTTAATAATGTTAATGTGCATGTTAAATCTAAATTCGTAAAGAGCAAAAAAAAGAAAGTTTAGAAACCTACCGGTAAAATTTTCACAGAGTTTGGATATAGTTGGAAACCTACATTCCGAACATTTACAAATAGTTGGAAGTATGTCCCTTAGTTTCACCTAGGAGTTTGGATAAAGTTGGAAACCTACAGTTCATACATTTACTAAAGTTGGAAGTTGTGCCTTTAGGTTCACTCCCACTACAGTAGTGCCTCCTAAGAAACCACTCTCAACAACGGTAGTAAAGAAAACTTTATCTAGTAGTCACACATCAGGAAACTTATGGATATAACCAATATAGGTTTGAGTAGCAAATCTAAGAGTGTAGATTCTAAGATTTCTAACAACTCGAAACCCAACAAAAATTAGGGATCCAATGTTTCTACTGCTCCATCTTCTTCCCGTGTTCATTTCAGGTCGTTAAAATCGTCCTCTGGTAGCTGGACTCGGGTTGCTCCAAGCACATGACTAGGAACCGTTCTCAGCTCATTAACTTTGTTAGCAAATTCATGGATACCATCAGATTTGGGAATGATCATGTTGCGGCAATCAAAGGTTATGGGGATTATCAGATTGGAAACATCATAATTTCTTAGGTTTACTATATGGAGGGGTTAGGACACAACTTATTTTCAGTAGGACAATATTATGACTCTAATCTTGAAGTGGCATTTCGTAAACATACTTGTTTTGTTCGTGACCTAGAAGGTGTTGATTTACTCAAGTGAACTAGGGGCTTAAAGTTATACACTCTATCACTAGAAGATATGATACAATCCTTTCCTACTTGTCTCTTGTCGAAAGCTTTAAAGACTAAGTCTTGGTTGTGACATCGAAGGTTGTCTCATCTAAACTTTAGTTAGATCAATGAACTTGCCAAACAAGGCCTTGTCTGAGGGCTACCAAAATTAAAGTATGAGAAAGATCACATGTGCTCTGCCTGTTCTTTAGGGAAGAGAAAGAAATACACCCTCAAACCCAAGTCTGATGACTCTATCCAAGAGAATTTATATCTGCTGCACATGGATCTGTATGGTCCAATGAGAATACAAAGTATCAGTAGGAAGAAGTACATCTGGTTATTGTTGATGACTACTCACGGTTTACTTGGGTAAAGTTTTTACGTTTGAAGGATGAAACTCCAGAGATCGTGATTAAACTTCTAAAGAAAATTCAAGTTCGCCTAAATGCAACAGTCTGTAACATATGAAACGATAATGGATCAGAGTTTGTGAATCAGACACTGCAAGCCTATTATGATTATGTCGGCATCTCATACCAAATCTCAGTTGTGCGCACTCCACAACAGAATGGCGTTGTCGAAAGACAGAACCGTACTTTAGTGGAAGCTGCATGTATGATGTTGATATTTTCTAAGCCTCCATTGTTTCTATGGGCAGAGGCAGTCGTGATAGCTTGTTATACCTAAAAACGTTCTCTAATTCGAAGGCGTCACAACAAAACACCATATGAACTCATTCATGACAGAAAACCCGACTTAATGTATTTTCACGTCTTTGGTGCCTTATGTTATCCAACCAATGACGGTAAGGATCCGGGTAAGCTAAAACCGAAAGCTGATATTGGGATTTTCGTTGGCTACGCACCTGCTAAGAAGGCTTACCGAATCTATAACAGGCAAACCCATTTGATCATGGAAACTATCCATGTTGAATTTGATGAGCTGATAGCTATGGCTTCTGAATAATTTGGTTTAGGACCCGAGCTTCAGCTTATGACTCCTGGAACAATCAGTTTAGGATTCGTGCAAAATCCTCCTTCTTCAATAACTTATGTTCCACCAACTAAGAATGATTGGGATTTGTTGTTCCAACCAATGTTTGATGAATACTTTAATCCTCCTCCAAGTGTTGTTTCTCCAGTTCTTGTTGTTGCTGCTCTAAGACCTGCTGATCCGACCGGTTTACCTTTATCAACTTCCATTGATCAAGCTGCACTCTTTGCTAGTACTTCATCAACAATACAAGAAACACAGTCTCTAGTTATTTCTGAAGGTGTTGAAGAATAGTCACAACCAGCACACTTTGTTGATGATCCCTTTCTTGATATTCTTACTTCAGAACCAAGTTCTCAAGAATCATCATCAAATGTACAACCAACCAACCCACCTTTTGAACACATCAACAAATAGACAAAGATTCATCCTTTAGAAAATGTGACCTGCAATCCTTCTCGACCTGTCTTAACATGAAAACACTTATAAACCGATGTTATGTGGTGTTTCTTTGATGCTTTCCTCACGTCAGTTGAACCCAAGAACTTTAAAAAAGCATTGTTGTAATCTTCATGGATTGATGCGATGCAAAAAGAAATTCACGAGTTTGAACGACTGGATGTTTGGGAGCTAGTACCTTGTCAAGATTTAGCAATGATAATTAAACTGAAGTGGATCTTCAAAGTTAAGCAAGACGGATTTGGAGGTGTACTGAAAAACAAGGCACGACTCGTAGCTATAGGATATTGTCAAGAAGAAGGGATAGATTTTGAAGAGTCTTTCGCACCTGTTGCACGCATAGAAGCAATCAAAATCTTTGTTTCCAACACCGCCAACAAGAACATGACTATCTACCAGATGGATGTCAAGACAGCTTTCTTAAACAGCAAACTACATGAAGAAGTCTATGTTAGTCAACCGGAGGGCTTTGTAGATCCAGACAATCCTACCCATGTATAGAACCTGAAGAAAGCCCTGTATGACTTAAAGTAGGCTCCATGTGTGTGGTATGATATGTTGTCAAGCTTTCTACTATCACAAAAGTTCACTAAAGGTGTTGTCGACCCCACATTATTCATAAGGAAGGATCGTAGGTGCTTAATTACACATACCTTTTACCTATTAAAACGAGCCTAAATGACCAAAAACGGACATAAAATGCCAAATATATGCTTGTTTTGCTTTGTATACTGTGCAGGTAACGGATATTCACTAAAGGACAAAAACAAAGCCAAAACCGACAAAACCGAGCACGGGATTGGAAAGAGCGTAAAAAGTCAAAGTCAAAGTCAACAAGTCAAAGACGAAGCCGAAACCAAAGAAATCTTATCAGGCCAACCCGTACCCAAATTAATGGGCCAAGTCAGCCCAATAAGCCTTTTTGTATAATTAAAAGCCCAAAGTATAAGCTTGAATCCATCCGGCCCAAAACAATTAATATAAGCCCAAATACATTAACCATAAGCCTTTTAAACCCTTTGCACCATTAGTCCTTATGGGTTTTCATAGTTAGTCCTTAAGGACTAACACTGCTAGTCCCTATAATTTTACACAGTTAGTCCTTAAGGACTAACACCAATAGTCATATCAACCCTTAAAGTTTTACACCGTTAGTCCTTAAGGACTAACATGGTTAGTCCTTATGACTTAACAACACTCACCCCATTACCCCAATTAAACAAAAAGTACCCCACACCCTTTCCCGCCAACTCCACTGTTCATCTGTCACTCTCATCCCTCGACCCCTGCTCCCCAAAACAAACCTATCACTTTCCCCCTCCAACCCCACTTCACAAACCAACAAATCCATGTTGGCAATCCTAAGCTAACTGATTGGACAGGGCAAATTCAAGGGCTTGGATTAAATTAAAGAAGCACAAGATGGATTGAAGGGCTCAGATTGAAGATTGGATATCACTCACACAAGAAACACACCTTGTGCTTTAGTTTTTGTATAAATAGATTAGGGTTTCAGTGTAACAAGGGGAGTTTTTTAGTTTTTTTTAAGGTAATATAGGAGTAGTGTAAAAGTTATTTTTAGCTTATTTTCAGCTTATTTTACTTATTGTCTTTTACTTTCAAAAGTCTTGTAACCTTTTAATGAATTAATGCAAATTTCAGTTTTTAAGTTTTTACAAATCTGTCTCTTTTAAAGTTTTATGCATTTAAGCTTATTTTTGTTCACAAGTCATTTCTATAAGCTCTTGTAAGCTTATAGAACCTGTTATACTCATATAAGCTTATCCAATAGCTTTTGTGAGTTTTTACTGTTTTATTAAGCAAAATTCTTATTTTGAGCTTTTTGGATGATAATCTAGCAATGGAAGAGCTTATGGGTTTGTTTACAGCTTATGGACAATAAGTTGTAGTCCTAGAGCTTTAGGATCATTCAAATTAAGCTGGTAATCTCTCATCCTTCTACAACTGCTTTAAAACTATTTTTAGCTTATTTCTTTGTGCTCATTTGCTATTCTACTTATTATCTGCTTATTCTTGCTTAAGTCTGTCTTAATTTAGCTTAAAATGTCTAGTTTTCAGCTTAGAAGTAGTTGGAATTGAAATATGCTAGTCACCACTGTTTCATTAGAGTTAATGCTGTTAGATTATGTTAATGCTGCTTACATAGATATGCTTATTTCTAGTGCTATTTTCTCTTAGGTTTTTTGCTTAAATGTCATTAATATGCATAAATATCCATCTGTTCTTAACAATCCATGCTTAGTAAGGTCCTGTTTTAGTTTAAAATTAGCTTTTCTAAGTTTAAAGGGGTGTTTGGGATAAGAACTTTAAAATGGTAAAGTAAGGTTTAAATGCTGTTTTTGATTTCAAATCAGTTTCAATAGCTCTTATTAGGTCTTAAATCTAGTTTTCATAAGTTTAGATTTAGCTTTGTTAAGTTTTCAGTTTGTTTGTTCAAAATCAAAGGTCTGCCATTTCAAAAAGAGTTCTAAACTGTCCTTTAAACCAGATATGTAAAAAGTTTGTTTAAGAGTAGTTTTTAGTTTCAAAATTAGTTTCTTGTGCATCAATATGCACCTGATTTTAGCTTATAGTTTTTGGTTAATCCTTGTTGAGCATTTTAGATCTAAAGCAGCCAAGAATTCCCAAGTTTGAGGCCTAAAAGCCCTATAATGCAGATAATTTGTGGTCACACCTTGGTTTATCTTTGAGTTATTTTGCTTATTTTTAGCTTATTGTGGTATGTATTAAATCTGTTTCAAGTTGTCAAAGTCTTTTTGAGTCTTATTACTTAGGCTGCACTTTGTCATTTAAAATAGAAAAGACCAAAAACATAGTAGATTATAATCTGTCAGTTTTCAAAACCTTTTTCTAGCTTATTTTCTTAACAAATTTTCTTAAATTTTGTTTTTATGTGTTTATTGGAAGTTAAAACTAATCTGTTTTTGCTTTTTGCCTTATTACAAAAGCTTATTTGATCTTAATTGAAGCTCAAAGTTGGCCATTTTCCTCTGAATTTGTCCTATTATAGTCAGCTTATCATTTAGCTTATAAGACCTTTATAGCCAGTT
Organism: Tanacetum coccineum; assembly: GCA_026074375.1. Taxonomy (NCBI): domain Eukaryota; kingdom Viridiplantae; phylum Streptophyta; class Magnoliopsida; order Asterales; family Asteraceae; genus Tanacetum; species Tanacetum coccineum. Next base: position 14,548 of record BQNB010060737.1, read on the forward strand.
TTGTTAGCTTATTTCTGTCATCATTTGCTTATTAGGTCTTAGTAGTTGTTTGAGTTCAGCTTATTAGCTTTAATTTGCTTATTTGAGTCCTAAAATTTTCACAAGTTAGCTTAAATTTTAATAAGGGTCCTTAAAACTGTTTTAGAGTCATTCTGTCCTTAAGTGCTTTTCACTACTTTCTAGCTTATTATATTTGCTTATTTTGAGTCATAAGTGATTTTTAGGTTTAGGTGAAATTCTGTTTTAGTTTATTTGTTTTTTTCTTTTAGCTTTTTGAGTCCTAAAGTCTAATTAGTTTTAGCTTGTTTTACCTTATAGCTTAAAAGCCTACCTGTCATTTTCAATAGCTTTTTCCTGGCTTATTTCCTCAGTTTTATAAAAAGTCTTTTTACAAAAGTTTCTTATTTTCAGGTTATTTAGCTTTTTCAAAAATAAGTTTTCAAAAATAAAAAGTTTTGCAAAAAGAGATGGTCACGCAACACCTTAACACACCACACACTAACCAACTGCCCTGGGGTCTTTTTCGTTTATTACTTCACACAACTTTTCTTTTAACCGCCTTTTTACCATTTTAGCTTTCAGCTTTATTTTGTTTATTAACAGCTTATTTCAATAAGCTATTTTGACCATTTTATTTTTCCTAGATTTAGCATAGTTCAAAGTACTTTTCATAAATTTTTCATAATTTTCCAAATTAATTTAGTATTTTTAATTAATTTTTTAGATTAAATCAGTTTTTAATTCATAATAATTTTAAAATTAAATGTCGATAAATATAAATTCTTTTTTTCTAAAGTTTTCTTTTATCATTAGGACCTTTAAAAATTAATTTGCTTTTGTAGGGGTTTAAAATTTGATTAGTTTAGGTTTTTAAAGCTCGGGTTTTGATCCCGTTATTGTTTTTTCATGTTTTTGCTTTAATTGCTTTCGTTTTAGGCTTCCCTTTACTTGTTTTTGCATTTATATTTGTAGATGGTATGTGCTTAATTTCAATACAATCTTTTCCATAAAAAAACGGGACTTAAATGACCAAAAAAATCGTATCCAAAAATACATGTATTTGTTCTTGTTTTCACTTATATCTGTGCAGGGGAATCGAATATCGAGGGGAAAAGGACGAAAAACTAAGCTAAAAAGGACAATACCGTGCACGGAACGGAAAGAGCGTGAAAGACAAGTCAATAGTCACAAGTCAACCAGTCAACCAGTCTAAGTCAATAAAAGTCAAAGTCCAAAGTCACCCCGACAAAGTCAAGGTCTAATGTCCGATGCCGTAAACGAAGTAAGAAATACTTAAGGGGCCTACCCATACCCATCTGATGGGCCAGGGACAACCCATAAGTTTTATAAACAAAAACTTATAAAGCCTTTAAAGGCTTAAATGGCCCCAAATTCCAATTTATTATTATTTACTCGGCCCGATCTACCAACCTTGGCTCAAAAACCCTCATGTTAAGACTTAACAGCCCATCAAATGGCTGTTAGTTTTTTATCTCACCACTAAGGTACCATACATGCAAAACCCCCAATTATTCTCTTTGACGGCTGGAAATAATTGACAAATCATAAACTTTTTATTAACCAAAGGATTACGGTTTGTAATACAATGTACAAATTCAGGGACCAAAACTTGACAATTTCCAAAACTTTAAACTGTTAACCAACAAACACTAGTATACTACAAACTTTCCCGCCTAAAACCCTAATTCATCATACATGTCACAAACCTCGATTTTCTACCTCTTCACACCACAACAAAACTATTCACTACTCCCTTTAACCCCACCTCTCAAGAAGCCAATGCCTGTTGGCAATCCCTTAACATCTTATGTACAAGACGAAAATTAAGGGCTGTGATCATCACCTTGGGGTACAAAGAAAAAAGATGGCTGGATTGAGTTTTTGACTCTATACAAAAACATACAACCACAACAAAACCATCACTTTCCCTTTAACCCCACCTCACAAGAAGCCAATTGCCATGTTGGCAATCCCTTAACATCTTATTGTACAAACGTTTTTTGTCGAATTTTGTTAAGTCCATTCTTGTATTAACAAAGTTTAGGCCACTTTAATTTACCTGTCTTTTAATTATTTTCATTTAAATACTGTCTTTGTAATTTTTCTTAAGTTAATGAAAATTTCAAGTTTCCTCTAATTATTGTCATTTACCTTAACTGTCTTTTAAATACTGTTTTTTAAGCTCTTGTATAAGATTTTGAACCATTGAAAGCTTATACAAACATTTGTTTTCATATCTGTCTAAAAATCCAAAACAAAAAAATCACAAAAAGCTCACCCCTAAAGTACCTCAGCATTTTGGAAGATAAGCTAGCCTTGGAAGAGCTTATAGACCACACTAGCTTGTCTTTGACAAGCTAGAGCTTGTAGATTACTTTTATTCACCTTGTTTTGAGCAAGGGCTTTGTGAGTGTTTATTTTTCATTTTAGCTTATTACTGTTCATCTGCTTATTTATTGCTTATTACTGCTTATTCTTGCTTAATGTGTTGATTTATGCCTATTTATGCTTACTTATTGCTTTCATGTTCTTTATTTAAGTTTTTCTTCAAAACTGTCTTTATTTGCCTTTAATCTGCTTATTACTTGTTTGCTTATTTAACTGCTTATTACTGTGTTCTTTATGCTTTTTAGTGCTTCATATTAGTTGTTGGCCATCTGTTTTTATAAACTTTGTTTAAATCACCAAAAATCAGTGTTGAAAAAGGTTTTTGATTATTAAAGGGGTGTTTGGGTTAAGTGTGCAAAGTGGGTCAAACTGGTTTAAAAACCATTTGGGTCATCTAGCAAACTTTGACAAGCCCTTTTTAATAGTTTTAATCAGCTTTTAAAAAGTTTTAAGGTGTAAAAGCTTGTTTTTAGGTTTTGGCTAATTGATGTTTAAACTGTTGGTTCATAACAAATTTCAAGTGCTTATTTGCCAAGGCTTTTAAAAACAGTTTCAAAGTGGTGGTTTATGTTTCATTTTAGAGGTTAAATGCAGTTGATAAGAGTTGGTTTATTTTACTTGTGTCTTTTAAAAGTTTGTTGAAAATCTGTCAAGTCATTCTTTGAGTTTTAAAAGTCCTTTTCCATTTTCAAAATTAAGTTGGTTAAAATTGTTTTTAGATTTTGAATTTTTGAGCATAAGCTCATTGGAGGTCAATCTCCATCTGTTTTAACTTATTTTTCATTTTTGACTTAATTTTCTAGCTTATTTTTATGCCTGCATATTGCTACTCCTCTTATTAAGAAAACCAAAAAATTGAACAATCTTTGTGAGTAGCCATTTTCCATAAGCCTTTTCATAGCTTAATTTTGTTTCAAACTGCTTTCTGTTTGCTTATTCTTGTAGCTAGTTGGATAATCTTTAAGGTGATATAGCCGACAAGTCCATAAGGATCCTTTAAGGTGCTTAAAATTAAGCCCAAAAAGTTGTCTCTAGGCTGTTTGGCTATCTGATTAGGCCATTTTGCTTATTGCTTTTCTGAGCTTGCTTATTGTTTTCCTTTGCTTATTTTTGCTTCTACTTGCTTATTAGGTGTAGTAGTGCCTGTTTTTGCTTATTTCCTTTTCACATTTGCTTATTTGTTCTAAAATAGCCACATGTTTAGCCATTTAGACTTACTTAAAAAAACAAATTCTGCCAGCTTTTATTTGCTAATTTCCCAGCTTATTTTTAAGTTGTATAAAAAGTCTTTTTTTAAAGTTGGTCATTTTTGTGTGTTTTACAAGTGTGCAAAAAAGAAATTTAAAAAAAATTAAAAAGGGAAGCCACAGGGTTCGACCCTGTGACCTCCCTTTTAACACACACTCGTCCCACACAACACACACACTAACCACAGCACCAGATAGGGCCATATGGTCATATCCCACACAATTAATTTTTTAACCCTTTTTAAGCCATTAAGCTTATCAGCCCTTTTGGGCTTTTTCCCAGCTTATTCCAATAAGCTGGCAACCTGGTTTTATTTTTCTTAGATTCCCCTTGATTCAAAGTATTTTTTAGATTTTTCCCATTATGTTTAGTATTTTTAATTAGTTTTTTTAAACTGTTTTTAATTCATAAAAAATTATTAAAAAATCAAAAAAATATAATTCTTTTTTTTTAAATTTTCTTTTATCATTTAGCACCTAGAAAAATTAAATTTGCGTTCGTAGGTTTAAATTTTTAGGATTTCGATGTTTAAAGAACGGGATTTGAATCCCGTTCTTGTTTTTCGTGTTTTAGCCTTATTTGCTTTCGTTTTTAGGTTTTCTTTACTTGTTTTAGCATTATTATTGTAGAATTAGGAATCCAAACCAAAAATCTTTCAAATCATTCAAAAACGCGATCATGAACTCGACCGATTCTCAATTCACGCCTCGACGGGAAACAACTCGGGAGGTTTTTTTTAGGGTTTTGCTTTGGATAAAAGCGAAATCTTTTAAAAGCCTATTGGAATACGTATCTCTCTTATTATTGATCTTATCCTTATATACTTATTATATATAGTGTGTATCGGGAACGAATCAGTAGAAATAGGAAACCAAATCAAAATCTTAAATTATTCAATCACGCGATCACGAACGTAAACTCGATTCTCAATTCACACCTCGTTGGGAAACGACTCGGGAAGGTTTTGTTTTGGGATTTTACTTTGGATAAAAGTAATCTCTTAGAAGCCTTACAGAATACTTACACTCACTTTCTCTCTCTTTAATTGGTATCCTCCTTATATATATATATATATATATATATATATATATATATATATATATATATAAAATAAAATATTATATATATATATATATTACTTATATATTATATATACTAAAGAATCAAATCAATTTTTGGCGCCGCTGCCGGGGAGGTGTGTGCGATTATCAAGTTTACGTTTGAAGATTAGTGTTTGAAGACCCTTCCCCGTGAAGTTATCGCTTTCATTTGTGAATATTTTCTTCTATTATCAAGTAATCAAAAATTCCAAAAAAATTGAAAAACAACAAAATCAACCGTTGTGTCACTTGTGAATTCGGCTCACCTTTAGATTACAAACTATAAGAGAGGTATAAGGAGGGTTGATCCGACGAACTTCGACCCGAAAGGAGAAGGTTTTTAAAACGCTTCGCGCTTACCCGCTCCTCCGCTTCTTTGTGCATTTTCTAGAGAGCTACCGCGCACCTTTGACTATCGGTCCCAAAAATATTTTTCTTTTATATTTATCTTTCATAAAAATCTAAAAATAATCTTCTTATCCTCCTATTTGTTTAATTCTAATGACGTCATACAACCAACGTGGTTGTTTCAAGTGTGAAGGTCCGTTTGGTGGTCTATATTATCGACAATGTACTTGTGAACGGTGTAGAAGAAATTATACGGATGAAGTTTGTGCTTTATGCTGTTATGAATTTGAAAAATCATTCGTTAATGATTTAAATCCAAATTCTTTCATTGATTCTCCAAATATTTTCAACCCACCTCCACAACCCCAGACGTATTCTTGTGAGTTTTATGGAAACAATGCTCATTATGGTTACGATTGTCCACCTCAAGTTTCGTTTATCTATAATCCGGAACCGTGTTACAATCAAGACTTTGATAATAATTTCCCACAAAGTTTTCAAAGTTACCCACAACAATATCTTTGTTGTGAAAACTGCAGGGGTCCTCATGAGACTTTTCAGTGTCAACCGTTGAACCAAAATTTCTATGAACCTAATCTTTGCTATAATTCTAATTCTTCCGGTTTTGACCAATATCAACCCCGCAATATATCGTCATTCATCAACCTCCTCAAGAAACGAGTGTGCAAGCCAGAGAAAACCTAATGAAATCTATACAAACCTTTTTAAAGACATTTGATCGTATATCATTTAGGGAAACGCCAAAGGTTTTATTGCTAGCTTGGGAGAAATTTTTTGAAATTAAGCATGCTTTTAAAGAAAAGCAACATCAACCAGAAGATATACAAGAATTGCTTCATTAACTTCTTAAAGAATTGCAAATGATAAGTGAAGAGCTGGCAGATTATATTAATATTCCGAACTGGAATTGTCCTGCCTTCTACGAAGATGATGACGAGGAGTATACTTTGCAATCACACCCGTCTTACCAACCGAGGAGCCCGATAACCCTCTAAGTATGGGGGACGAGCATCTTAGCACTATTCTGGAAACAGAATCGGACGAATTAATAAAGTCTAGTGTTGAGAACCTTGGCCTAATCCCAAGTGAGTTTGAGGATTTTTCCGATATCGAAAGTGAGTGTGATGTGCCCGTTTGTGATAATTTTACAACTTTCTCTAATCCTCTCTTTGATGCTGACGACGATTTTTCCTCTAGTGACGACGAGTCATTTTCTGATGAGGACGTTCCGAAGGAAATTTATTCGAACCCTCTTTTTGATGAAGAAATCATTTCTACTAAGATAGATCCGCATCACTTTAATGCTGAGTCTGATCTTATAGAATCTTTGCTTAATCAAGATACTTCGATTATTTCTTCTCCTAAGATCGATTATCTTCTCGAGGAGTTCTCCGGTGAACTCGCTCATATCGATTTAATTCCACCAGGAATTAATGAAACCGACTTTGATCCTGAGGAAGAAATTCGTCTTGTTGAGAAATTGTTGTATGATAATTCATCTCCTCGACCTCCAAAAGAATTTAATTCTAAAAATTATGATATCGAATATTTCTCTCCATCTCCTATCCCCGTTGAGGATAGTGACTCTCTTATGGAGGAGATCGATTTATTTCTTACTCCGGATGACTCGATGCCACCGGGCATTGAGAATGACGACTATGACTCGGAAGGGGATATTCTTTTTCTTGAAGAATTGCTTAGCAATGATCCCCTTTCACTTCCTGAAAATGAGTCATTTCACTTTGATCGTTATTATGTTCCATCATCCCCTCGTCCTCCTGAGAAACCACCCGATGATGATGAGCCCGATACGGGAGTTTTTACAAAAGTGGTGGATGATATTTCTGATAATTCGAAAAGAGAACTTTATGTTCATGTGCCTAATTTTTTACCCACCCTTCCCACCCTTTCTCCAATGTTTGACACTTTGCTTCCATTTTCATCCGAAAATGAGGACAAAGTTCATCTCTTATCTCATCGGGGCTTTAAAGCTTTCCAGCATTTCTCTAAAAGCCCGATGATGATCTATGGAGGGTACAGTCCTATCTTGGATGTTCCATTTCTCCATTTCTATCCTCCTTGGCCAACTCAAGTATAGGGGATCGAGTCAGGCTCAAGACTCGGTTAACAAAAATAAGCGCTTTGTGGGTGACAACCCATGCTTATCCTATTATAATAGTAGTAATGAATAAGTGTGTTGTGAGGTGGCTCACCTTTTCCTTTCTCGTGTTTTGTGTTTTTTGTTGTATGTCCAGGATTGCCCCGGATTATGAAGCCTCTCGTGCTCGTGGTTTTGTCCTTTGTTCACTCGAGTTTCAATCCTTAGCATGATTATGGGAATCCAATATCCAAAATCTTATCGACTAACGTTTATCTTTAAGCATACTTAATAAACAGCTTTAGATTTACGTAGAAACACTTCTTAAAACATTGAGGTCACTGTTCAATGTTGATCCCACGCCTTGATCGATTCTTTACGTAGTAAAGTGTTTGTTACCTTGAATAAATCCAAAATAACAATGGTTGAGACTTTGTATGTATACCAAAGTGTATGCGGAATCTACACTTTGATACTCTAGATATGTTTATGAATGGAACAGTAATAAACAAACAAACAATGAAGTAATAACAAACTGCTTCAATATTATTAGAATAATAATACGAGTACTCTTGAAGTACTGGGGTTACAACCTTGAAGCTATCACAATATATTTCTAAAAGTATTCGTCTAAGTCTAAAGAAGTATATCTATACTAAAACCTAGGATCTCCTTTTATAGAACACAAGGAGTCCTTTACAAAACTAACTACCTATCTATTAGGATCAGTTACAAACAACCCATAATATTCTCCATGCATACTTATCTCCAAGTCAGCAGCTTTGACCAACAGCAGTATTAACTTTTTCTCCTAGCAGTATTAACTAACACTGGCAGTACTAAGTATGTACTGGCAGTACTAACTCCATTAGTACTGTTAGTTATACCTTGGCAGTATTAAGTCTTGTGAAGATTTATTCCTAACAATCCTCCCCTAAACTTGTGATTGTCCTTCAAATCATCAAGTTTCTTCTGAATTAAATCTTCTAGTCTTCTTCCTTTGCTGATGATTCTTTCAAACATTACTTCTACTTCTTCACTTGAGATCTTATGAACCTTAGAAGTTCAATCGCCTGTGAACTCTCATGATCAACCTCTAACTTCTTACTTAACATCTTTGACAACAGCTCTTGACTTAAAGGATATTTCTTCTCTGTCAGCATATGAATTGCTAACCCATTTTCCATCAACAGAATGTGAATACCACAAAAATCATATAATCTCCAGCTTATCAAATTGTATTCATGCTGATTTTTCCAAATCTCATCTTCTTCATCAGACTCAAATAGAGTATATAAATCTCCCCACAGCATCAAATCATACCCTTCCAGTCTTGTTGCATCTTGCCGGCTCACAACCGATGTTGCAGCCTTCAAAAAGGTCGAGGATTTCCTTCGTTTAAAGGATGTATAATTATATTAAGTGTAATATATGTGATTTAATAAATATAGGGAAAATCTCTTTTTCTTAAATTTAAATATGCTTTTGAACTAAGACTATTTCTTTTAAGTTGTGGTTTTTCTAAATGAATTGTTTATTTAACGGGAAGCCTAAGAGTTTTTGAAACCGAAGGTCCGTGAGTTCTGATACTATTCTCTGTAGGGTGTCAAAAGCCTGGTCACCTAAGCCGGTCTCGGCCGGGATGTGCCGAGAAGAAAGTCACTACATGGAATGATCTCGCTTTCAAAATCATAATTCTTGGGTGGAACGTGAAGCATAGAAATATTGTAATTTTCTTAAAAAGGTTGATCCATGGTTGAAATTTAAAATAAGCACACTCACAATATATATAATAATGTCAGGAGTGAAATGTTTCACAAGTTACAAGTATGAGTAGTGTTAGCATCTTAACTTATATTTAACGGTGATTTCGTTTTTAAGCTTGGTTTGGGACAAGTGAAAAATCGGGGACGATGAATTTATCCTTTTGGGCATTTTAGGATTGAAGTGCTTCTTGTTCTATGACCCTAAAGGTTATGAAAATAATGAAAGTCCAGACATTCTAGTTAGAAAAAGAAAAAGGAAAAATATAAAAAAAATGTGTGCTAATTAAACGAGCTAAAAATGATAACCAATAATGACCAAAAATGGACATAAAATGCCAAATATATGCTTGTTTTGCTTTGTATACTATGCAGGTAACGGATATTCACTAAAGGGCAAAAACAAAGCTAAAACCGACAAAACCGAACACGGGATTGAAAAGAGCGTAAAAAGTCAAAGTCAAAACCAAAGCCGAAGACGTGTTTATCTTAAATGAGCCAACCCACACCCATTTAATGGGCCGGGCCAGGCCATTAAGCCCTTTTCTATAAACTTTATAAATTGAAAAAGGCCAAAATCCTTTTTAATCCAAACCAGCCCAAACAATAAGCACATTAGCCCTTTAAAACTCATAACACCTTTAGTCCTTTATCCTTTGCATCGTTAGTCCTTGAGGACTAACATTGCTAGTCCTTAGGGACTAACAAAGTTAGCCCCTGCATTCCTTAAACCTTAACACCCCTAATCCTTTTTCCCTAACCCTGTTAAAAAACAAACACACAATATATTTCTCGCCCAAACTCTTCACACTATACATCACCTCTGTCCTCTGTCATCCTTGTAACCAGACAACAAAACACCCAATTTAACTTCTTCCCCACATCAAGACAGCATCAATTTAAGCTATTATTTAAATGAAATCACAAACACGTTGGCAATCCCAAGTGATTTGATTGGACAGGACAAAATTAAGGGCTTAGATCATAGAACTTGGAGAACAAGATAAATGGATGGCTATGATGAAGACTTCGAGCTCACTCATACAAGAAACACACCTAAAAGGGCTCAAACGGCTATATAAGTGTGTGTGTTTTCACATAGTAGGCATCTAGTGTAATTTAGTTTAGGAGTAGTGTAGCTTTAATTTTTGGCTTATTTACCAGCTTATTTAACTTATTGTACTTTTATTTTCCAAGCAATGTACTCTTTTAAGAAATTTTAATGAAAATTTTGTTTTAAGTTTAATCATCTTTCAATTCTATTAAAAGCTAATTTGTTATCTTAAAAGTCAATTTAAACAAGCTTATATAAGCTCTCTTATATTCCTGTTATCTTAGATAAGCTTTTTCAAAAGCTTATCTAAGCTTTCATATCAGAATCACTCAAAAACTACCATAGTTGAGCTTTTGGATGATAAGCCAGACAATGATGGGCTTATGGGTTTTACTAGCTTGTGAAAACGAGCTAGAGCTTTATAGATAAGCTCATTGAGCATTTTAGTCCTTGCTTAAGCAAAGGACAAAGGTGTGCTGATCATTTCTCAATTTTACTTTTTAGCTTATTTTCATGTTCTTCTTATTTACTGCTTATTACCTGCTTATGTCTACTTAATAATGCTTATTTTACTTGTTAATGCTTTTTAGATATGATTCTTAGCTTATATGTTTTAGTTTAAGTGTCCTTATGCAATCTGCCTATTTTAGCTTCAAAACTGCTTATTATGCATTTGCTTACTCTAGTGCTTATTTACCTGATTTTATTGCTTATTTGTCTGTTTATACCTTAGATATGAGTCCGTTTTTAAGTTTTAAGACTTTTCATAATCTGTTTTGGCTTAAAATTAGTGTGTCATAGTTTAAAGGGGTGTTTGGATCAAGAGTTCAAAATGGGTCAAATAGGGTTTAAGATGTTTTTGGTTCTCGAACCATGTCTCAGTAGCTCTAATTAGTCTTATAAATAGTTTTCTTAAGTTTAAAACAAGTTTAGTTAAGTTTAGAAGTTTTATTTTTCATTTTACAAGTCTGCCATGTCAAATAGATTTTCAAGCTACTTATTTGTAGAATGTCTAAAAAGTGCATTCAATGTTTAGTTTTTGTATTCAATATGGTTTCTAAAAGCATAATGGTCAATCTGTTTTTAGTCTTTAACTCTTGAAATCTGTTCTTATAAATTTTAGCTTAAAAATAGTTTAGTTTAATCTATCAATGTCTGTTCTTAAGAGTCAGTTTATGCAGGTTATAATTAGGTTTAAAACTAGGTTAAATTCTGTTGAAATTAGCTTATTCTGATTGGAACTTAATCTGAGTGTTTATAGTATCAAAAGTATTTTAGAGTCTAAAAAGCTTAGTTGCAATTTAGTATTAAAAAGTCAAAGAAAAAGTCATGTATGCAGTCACTTTTAAACAGGATTTCTAGCTTATTTATGGGTCTTAATTTCTAAAGTCTAGTTTATAATTGCTTATTGAGTCAAAGTCTTTAGATGATTTGAGTCTTTAGCTTTTCCTTTGGCTTATTCTGTCTTAAATTTAAGCTGCAAATTAGTCATTTCACCTCTGAAAAGCCAAATGCATCAGTTAGTCTGTGTCATTTTCAGCTGCCTTTTTTCTAGCTTATTTCAGTTCCATTTTGCTTAATTCCTGTTTTCTTTAGTTATTAGCTTATAGGACTTTATCTACTTTCAGTTCTTAGCTTATTCTAAATGCTATTTGTTTTTAATTTTAGCTTAAAAGTAGTAAGTTAGCCCTTTTAAAATGTTTTTTTGCATTCTGTCTTAGTGCTTTTTAGTCCCTTTCAGCTTATTTTCTTTGCTTACTTTTTATTATAGCTTAATAGGTGTAGCTTATAATATGTTTCTATCTTATTTGTTTCTATAAGTGCTTATTGGGTCTAAAAAAGCAAATCAGATTAGCCATTGATATGTGTGAAATACACATATCCATTTATACCAAAAATAGCCCTAATTGACCAAAAACACACTTAAAATGGCAAAGATATGCTTGTTTTTGTGTTTTGTGTGTGCAGGTACGGATAAGACAAATATCATAAGAAAACCGTCAAAAACGGGCAAACCCGGATACAAGAGCGGAAGAGTGTGCAAGAGCCGGAAGCCAAAGTCAGAAAAGTTAAACCTTGGTCAACTCAAGTCAAACAGTCAAACTCAACACTATAATACAAAAATCCAAAGTTACAAATCTAGTCCTTTAAGTTTCAGAAGATTACACAAATGGTCCTTGAAGTCTTAATGGGCCCTTTATACCTTAAAACCTCACCCGGATCCAAAGCCCATTACCCTTAATAATTAAGTCTAGGGACCAAATGTGCCAATCCTGAAAGATGTTATACATTTGGATGTGTATTACATTTACACTTCATAAAGACAAGGACTCATTTTGCTATTCACCCAAAGTTTAAAACCTTTTACCCCGTTCAGTTAAAAACAAGCGGGAAAATTCGTTTGTACTGTTCATTCATCTTCTCCATTTACCACGCAGTCAAACAAGGGGCTTTTCTCAATTAAAGGGCGATTTAGACAATTCAAGGTATAATAAACACCTTGGCAGGTTAAAACGTAATCAAACGCTCCTTATTGGCTAATCCCCACAAGGGGAATGCCACGTTGGACATGAGAAAACACACAAGGAGTGGATTTTTTGAACTAGGGCTACTCACAGAACAAGCACAAACGTCTCATCAATGGATTTCTAGCTTGGCAATCCGTGTGAGATAAGTTTGTGATCCAACGGACAAGATCAAAGCTCCAATGATTGGGAAATTGAATGGTTTTGATTGAGAGGGGCGTGGGTAGCAAGGAAGACCTAGAAGGTTCAGAGAAGGGCTATAAATAGCACACACTTTTCACACACACACTATCTAGTTTTTTTAGCTCTTTAATTTTTAGCTTAATTTTTAAATGTAGTTTATGTAATTTCTTTTAAGCTTTTGTACTCAAGTATTGTAAGCAAGTTTTTAAATCAATGAAATTAAGTTTTATTTTAAGGAAATCTGTCATAAGCTTTTGTTTACTCATTTTCTTTTTCAACTGATAAGCTTCTGTCTCATAAGCTCTAATAAGCTCATTACAGCTCATCAAAGTCTATAAGCTTGGATTTGAGTTTTAAAGGAACTTAATCTACTTAAATACTTAAAATCATTTAATTACCTAAGCTTTTAGATTGATTGGACTTATGGAAGGGGATCCAATAATGGAAGGGATCCCAAGGACTCTTACTGGCTTATTTTAAATAAGCCAGAGCTGTTGATAAGCTCTATGAAGCATATAAGCTTCTGTTTAGCCGAAGCTTTCTGTAAGTTCTCATTTACTCCCATTTGTCTTTATGATTCTAGCTTAAGTGATTGCTTATTTGCTTATTAGTTTTGTTTGTGTGCTTATCTAGTGCTTATCTGAGCTTATCTTAATCTTTTTGTGCTTATTAATCATCTGTATTTAGTTAATTTAGATTAGATCATAGTTTACTTTAAATCTTGTCTTAAAATCTAAAAAACCAAAGAAATAATTACCATAGCTTGTGATCTTTGATTTTAGCTTCATACGTTGTTGAATTATGTTTATGAAGTTTGTTATAATCTCTTTGATATCTGGTACCTAGGTTTTGTTTGCTAGATTTTAAAATCTCAAGTAATTGAAATCTGTCTAGAGCTTAAAGGGGTGTTTGGAATAACAAAGTTTGACCTCTAATAGTCAAACTGAGTTGTGCATTTTGCTTGAGTCATATTGATTTTCATTTAAAAAGAGTAGGTAAGCTGTTTTCATAAGTTAGTGTTCAAAGTTTTAAAAGTTAAAGCTTATTTTCCTTAATTCTGCACCAGGGGAGGTATTTACTTTAAGCTAGCTTGTTGGATTTTAATCCAAGCCTTTCTAGGCTTGGAATTTGTTCATTTTGTGTTTGAATACACTCATCAAGAGTGTCTAGTGCAATATTGTCCCTTAAGGGCACTTGCAGATTTTTTTTACCCTTGCCAAGTGCATCAGCAGTAGTAACAACAGTTACTACTGCTGACTTTTTCATCATCATTTTAAATAAGTTTTAGGAGGTTTTAAGCTTTAAAATTTAGTAAGTTTTAAGATTACATATAGCTTAATATAGTTTAGGGCTTGCTTTTTATTTTCTAGCTTAATTACTTAGTTAAAATTAGCTTAAAAAGTCATAAAAATCTTTTAGACAAGTGCTCTAGCAGTAGTAACTTAAGTTACTACTGCTGTCTTTTTATTCCTCTAATAAGCTAAGTAATTGTAGGTTCTAGGGGCTTATTTTCATTTAGCTTATAGATTTCAAGTAGCTTAATATAAATCATAGCTTGTTCTATATTTTCTAGCTTAATTACTTAGGTTAATTTGCTTTTCAAAATCATCAAAAACTCAAAAAGACCAAAAAACAGTAGTAAACTTATCTTAGTCTTTAAAAATGAATTTCTAGCTTATAAGATTCAGTTTAATGGTTTATATTTGTAGCTTTATAGTTGATTAATAAGTCCTTATAAGCTTAGCTTCTGTCTTGGCTTAATGAGCTTTTTAGCTTAGCTTAATTTTGAGCTTTTTGAGTTGATCCATGAGTTTGCAGCTGTGATCCTATATTCTAGTTAGCTTTTAGTGTTTCTTGTTTAAATAGCTTATTAAAACTAGTTAGTAGACATCTTAAGGATTCTAAAACAGTTTTTGGTTTGTAATTTGAGCTTAATTTGAGCTTTGTGCAAGTGTTTAAGTGGAAACAAGCTATTTTGAGCTTAAAAGCTCACTTACTGCATCAGCTTCTTTATAAGCTCTTTTAGAGCTTATTTTTGAGTTTCAGTTTATACTCCTTTTATTAAAAGTTCTAAAAAATGTGTGTTCTATAAGTTTTAGCTTTTGGTTTTGAAAAATAAAAAAAAGAATCAAAAAGGGTGTTGCCAGACCTTGAACCCGTGACCTCCCACACACTTACCCAACGTGTTAACCATCATGCTACAATAGCTCATCCATCAACTTCCCTTTTCATTAAATTGTTATACACGTTTTCAGTCTCCTTTTTCATTATAAGCCGTAGCTTATTAGGCTTAATTTAGGGCTTATTTGTTTAGCTTCTTCATAGTTCTTATTTTTCTTGAGTACCTGTTAGCATTTAGGATTTTCCCTGAATTTTTCACATTTTTCCTTTTAGTAGATTATTTTCTATAATTTTTCTAAGGTTTTAATATTCGAAAATTAATAAAAAATATAAAAATAACTTTTAAAAATACAAAAAAATAGTTTTTAGTATTAGAATAAATATTTCTAGGTTTACATTCATTAAAATCATTTTTATCACTTTTAGATTTTTTCTTTTCATTTTTAGGCTTTTAACTTTAATTTTAAAAATAGGATTTTAATTTTAAAATAGTTAAAAAAAGTTTTCTAAGTTTTTATGTTATTTTAGACTTTTCTAAGTTTAAAAATCATTTTTCTTTATTTTTAGGACTTTATTTGTTGTTTTCTAGGATTTAATTAAATTAAATTCGTTTTTAATTCATAAAAAATTCAAAAATTATCAAAAAAATATTTTTCTTTTTCCTAAAATTTTCTTTTGTCTTATTTTAGGTTTAGAAATTTAGTTTGCATTTTTAGGAGTTAGTTTTGTCTTACTTGCTTATTCGTCGCGTTTTATTTGGTTTTATTTGTTCCCGTTAATTATCTTTGTTCATTAATTGCTTATTTTAATTGTGTTTTTTTAATTGGTAGTTATAAATAATCAAAAATATCTTTTCTCTCATTCAAATCATCATCCAAACTAAACCGTGGTTTCAATTTCACAAGTCGTTGGGGAAACGACCCGGGAAAGCATACTTCCCGGTAAACATACGTATATTATTATTATATATATATTTGTATAAGAATTTTCCTAGAGGGCTACTTTGGGAAGTATTCTCTATACTTTTGTGTATTAATATAATATAGTGTGTTAAAACTACAATCACATCCTTTTGTTGGTTTGGACTGGATATTTGATTAAATGACAAGCTGGTTATGTTAATAAACATGGACCGATATATGTTAATTGTTTTGACAAGCCAGGACTAAAATGCTATCACGTCAAGTTTGACTAGACAATGTTGATCCGTTAAAGTCATTCAAAATAACATTTGTCCTAGTTTAACGACATTCACGAACAACAACACAACAAAACATGATACATTACACTAAAAACGATCCGAATAAGATTCACTAAAACGTCAAAACGGCTAAAGATTTGGATTCAAATGTCGAGTGATCACGGAGTTTATTTGGTATCCCTTATTTGAGATTGAAGTGGGTTTCACGGAGGCGTCTACTTATTTCATCATCGAGACTTCCTTTTATTTTCTACCCCTTTCCTTAAACCCAATCTATCGATTGATGACTTGCTTGAACGTATACAGTTATGATTGAGACTTGAATTTATCTAGTTACAGATAGTAGTCATGGGGCGGGTTCTTGGGTGAAGACCTGGATTAAACTATCACTTAATTGAGTTACTTTGTAGTTATCGTGTACACAAGCTAGAAGCGATGTAGATATTTCAAGAGGGTGATTGTACTAATTATTCTTTTGTTGTTGGGTATTTTGTTACATTAGAGGCTTTCCTCTGCACCGTTCTTCAATCTACAACAGTGCAAGCTTAAGTAACAAATTTGGGGAATGTTACTTCATTTTCAAGTTTGGTATATCGGGTTTACTTCACCCAGTGGTCACAGCAATAGCGGGGACAGTATACAGGGTGGAAGTTAGCCAGGGAGTGTATAGGTTGAGATGTGATCAAGCAACTCTCCACGAGATTTTAAGCTACTAAACGTCCTTTGATACTTCACAGTCTCAGGTCAAAATCTTTCCAAAGTTCTTCAATATCTTTCATAACTTTTCAAGATTGTTGCTTATGACAAAAACTTCTCGTGTATATGGTGTTCACGTCCAATGATGCTTCGCTGAGTTCTGAAATACATCTTGGGGGAATACGGTTTTTCTTTTGAAGACTTTGATGTTATCAGGTCAACTTCCAGGGGAAGTAGTTTATACCACTTTACTTAGTATGGTGTGCGAAGTATTATGCAAGCGTGAGAAGATTTGTTGCTGTATCTCTTGCATGTTCCCACCAAATGTTTTTCACCAAGATGCATTCCGATGTCTTGATACAGTATAGATTGCAAGTATTAGTGGGTGGTTGACTGTTTCTTCTACAAAATTCCGTTGTGCACTTTAAATGTCAATGTTAGAAGATCATTCAAGCTACATCAAAGTCTCAGAATCTGCTCAAGATACGGATGTTGGTTTGAGGGGAAGCTGATTCAGAAACTTCGCCAAAAAGGAGTCTATGAAGAAAGCTTTTAAAGACATGCTGCATGAATTGGGGGGAAGTTAATCCAACTCATGCATACTACAATGGTTCCAGAACAAGTCAAGACAAAGAAGATCCAAGCTGGAGTACAAGTATCAAGACTAGAAGACAAAGACGTCATCTTCAGCATTGGAAGCGCCTTGAATGTCATCATATTATATTGTATCTGTACTTGTTAGGAACATTGTAAGTAATTCCGTATGCCCACATATTGGGGGAAGATTGTTAGCCTTAAAATATGTCGGCTAATACGGAATTACATTAGTTTACATTAGCCGGACACGCAGGGACTAGAAATGTCAAGTGTAGTAAGTAGATCGTGTCCCGGGCTATATATATCCCCTCCATACTTCCATGGAGGGGTAGAGGATTCATTTACTTGTAATAAGGTGTGTGTTTCTCTCTCTAGAAAACACACATCTTCCCTTTCTCTCACTAAATAATACAATGGCAACTTATTTGTTTAATCCTCCCTGACCTCCGGATCATGTCTCTTGTTAGTGATATCTTATGGTTAACAAGCTTTGCAATTAAAAAGGACTAACGACACAACTTGTTTCTCGTTTTACTTCCAATACTATGTAAATAATAATAAATAATAATAAAAGTTATTTGTTTATGCTGTAAAAAACCAAAAAACAAAAAATAAAAAAATAAAAAAATCACAAGTGATTTTACAAATCACGTGTGATTTTTTTGGGCGGAAATTTCAATTCTAAAAATTCGTCGAAAATATATTAAAGTGCATGTCTACTGAAAGATGAAAATATTCTCGTCACGATGTTTTTTTTTGTATAGGGACCAAAAAATAAGTACAATGAAATGTGACTGAGTGCCACATTAACCTTAAGTATAAGCTTAAACTTCTAATCTAGGTAGATTTGTGACATGACACAAAACACCAAAAGCTAGACTACCAATACACGGTTACTAATCTAGTCACCGTAAAGACGGAAATTAGTAGGCAACTTCCATAACGCGAGCATTCTTTGAACCCTCACCGTATTCTTGAATCTGAAGGAGACCATCTTTAATCTAATCGTCACGATAATTAAGTCTCTAAGCTCCTTCGGAGATCTTCTAGTACCTTTGAACAATCTATCTATTATTCCTTTCCCTCCATACATGATATGAAGTAGCAGCAAATAATTGTTTTCCAACAATAACCTGGAACGTACGACGTGAACCCATAGGTTGAAACCAAAGCAGAATATCGTTTAAAACAGGCTGCACCATATCCATTTCTGCATACCCACGTACAAGTCTCCAAACCTTGGCTGCATAATCACATTCAAAGAAAAGGTGTTCGTGGGTATCCATTTGATTTTTACAAAACGCACATGTTAATGTGCTAAGGTCAGTAGAGGGTGCAACATCCCACGGACGCAATCTATCTTGCGTTTTTAAGCTCCTCCTCATTACAAGCCACAAATGAAAAGCATAGCGGGGAATACAATGAGAAAACCAAACCGTTTTGTGCCAAACCTCCTCAACATCACGAGGCCTTAAAGCCTCCCAGGCAATGGTGTATTTTTCGTATTTTGACGATTTACCGTTTGCAAGATATGTTGTTTTAAAAAAAAGGTGGAAGTGGGTTTTTTTATTTGATGAAAAATGAATGGCTAGGATGTGTTCTTTTGTTCTTTGAGATGATATTGTTCTTTCATGATCTCACCTCTAGATACGATATATTAAATGGTACTATGTGTATATGTGTGTGACCCCATAGACTCACATGTGTCTAACCGTATAATTATTTATTATGACATAAGCATACTCCAACAAAAAGGACACAAGTAAATCGTAAAAGGGTTGAAATATCCTTATTTACGTTATTGTTCTTTTGTAAATTCTTCATATATGTTTCTCTGGGCAATAATGAGAATTGCCGAGATGAAAGAGTTGAGGGGACTAGGCTCTTAGGATCAAATGCAAGTGTCGGGTATGAGTGATTTGGTGAATTACATTGAAAACAGAATTAAAAAAATATAGGGTGTGTTTAGTTGGGGAAAAATATCTTATTTTTTTAGGAAATTTTTCATTTGAGAATGTAAAAACTGAAAACTTGTTTAGTTGCACTTTTTTCAATATTTTTCAAAAAACAAAAAATTCTCATTTTCTAAATTTATATGGAAAAATAGAAAACCGCAATTTACTATTCTCCATTTCTTTTTTTCCCTAACAAAATAAAACGTAAATATAACTCAAACCAAATAAAAGTGAGAGTACCATATTCTAACCCATCTAGAGTAGAAAAAGGGTGGATTGGGACGGTTTGGTCATGGATCAAAAATGGGTCATGGGATCAAATGGGTCAAACAGGTCATGTTTTAAATATAGCGTCTAACAGGTCATGGTAGTCAACGGTTTGGGTCAGGTCGACCACTGAAATTATGGTGTGTGGTTTTCAGAATTTTTAACGTTTCTTATACGTTCCTGTCGTCTTTCTACGCTTTCGTCGATTTATTCCCTTTTTTTACGTTTTCGTCCGATTTATTACATTTTCGTCCGTTTTTTACGTTTTCATCTGTTTTTGTTCGATTTCTTACGTTTTCGTCCGATTTCTTATGTTTTCGTCCGATTTCTTAAGTTTCCGTCCGTTTTTTACGTTTTCGCCTGTTTTCTTACGTTTTCGTCAGATTTCTTACGTTTTCGTCAGTTTTTTTACGTTTTCGTCCGATTTTTTACGTTTTCGTCCGATTTCTTACGTTTTCGTCTGTTTTTTTATGTTTTCGTCTGATTTCTTACGTTTTCGTCCGTTTTTTTTCCGTTTTCGTCCTATTTCTTACGTTTTCGTCTGTTTTTTTACGTTTTCGTCCGATTTCTTAAGTTTCCGTCCGTTTTTTTAAGTTTTCGCCAGTTTTCTTACGTTTTCGTCAGTTTTTTTACGTTTTCATCTGTTTTTTTACGTTTTCGTCCGATTTTTTACGTTTTCGTCCGATTTCTTACGTTTTCGTCCGTTTTTTACGTTTTCGTCTGATTTCTTACGTTTTCGTCCTATTTCTTACGTTTTCGTTCGTTTTTTACGTTTTCGTCTGATTTTTTAAGTTTTCGTTCGTTTTTTTTACGTTTCGCCCATTTTCGTCAGATTTCTTAAGTTTTCGTCCGTTTTTTTCGTTTTCGTCCTATTTCTTACGTTTTCGTCTGTTTTTTACGTTTTTGTCTGATTTCTTAAGTTTTCGTCCCTTTTTTTAGGTTTCGCCCGTTTTCGTCAGATTTCTTAAGTTTTCGTCTGTTTGTTACGTTTTCGTCCGATTTCTTACGTTTTTGTCCGATTTCTTAAGTTTTCGTCAGATTTCTTACGTTTTCGACCGTTTTTTTATGTTTTCGTCTGATTTCTTATGTTTTCGTCTGAAAATTTCTTACGTTTCCTATTTCTTCCATTTTGGACGTTTTCTTTTGTTTTTTTACCCGTTTCTTCGTTTTTTTGGGTTTTATACGTATTTATTTGTTTTAAAAAACATATGAAACGTAAAAAAAGACAAAAATGGACGGAAACGTAAGAAAACAGACAAAAACGAACGTAAATGTAAAAAACGGACGAAAACATAAGAAATCGGACGAAAACGTAAAAAAACAAACGAAAACGTAAAACATCGAACGAAAACGTAAGAAATCTGACGAAAACATAAAAAACCGAACGGAGACGTAAAAAAACGAAGGAAAACGTAAAAACGGACAAAAACATAAGAAATCGGAAGAAAACGTAAAAAAAACAGACGAAAACTTAAAAAACAGACGAAAACGTAAGAAATTGAACAAAAACGTAAAAAATAGTCGACAACGTAAGTAATCAGACGAAAACGTAAGAAATCGGACGAAAACGTAAAAAAACGGACGAAAACGTAAGAAATCGGACGAAAACGTAAAAAACGGACGAAATCGTAAGAAATCGGACGAAAACGTAAAAAACAGACGAAAACTAAGAAATCGGACGAAAACGTAAAAAAAAGACAAAAACGTAAAAAAAAACAAACGAAAATGTAAGAAATCAGACGAAAACGTAAAAAAACAGACGAAAACGTAAAAAACAGACGAAAACGTAAAAATACGAGCGAAAACATAAGAAATATGACAAAAACGTAAAAAAATGGATGGAAGCGTAAAAAACAGACGAAATCATAAGAAATCGGACGAAAACTTAAGAAATTTGACGAAAACGTAATGTTAATTGAGATTTATATATGTTCGGTAATGTTAATTTCGAGTATACTACAAATTAAATATATATACTTATGATTGTAGTTAGTTTTTATTAATTTCATTTGTATTTTATTTTTTATTGTTTTTATAATCGTATACAAAGAGGTAATAAGAAAAAAAAAAATTTAAATATGAAAAGAAAAATGAGTGAAAATAGATCCATCTAAATATCTTTTCATTTTTTAAAAAGAAAAATACAACTCTTATCTAAACAGGTTTTTAAAATTCTCAACCCTTCTCTAGAGAAGAAAAACCATCTCCTTCTCTAGGAATTTAGAAACAAAAAAAATGAAATTTTTTCCACAACTAAACACCACCTTAGTGGCGGACTGATGCTATAAACTAAGAAAATATTGAATACTAATGTAGTACCATGTTTGCACAATAAACCGGTCAATATTGTTTATAACACTTGAAGGTTGAAAAATGTTGAAGATTTGAAAGTGTTCTTCTTCATATCAGATTTAAAATAAAAAATAAAATTCAAGTGTAAAATTAAAGAGGTTGAAGACGAGGGTATTTTAGTCTTTTCAGTGAAAAAATAACGATGATGTGGAAGCTAAACGGTGATATTACCTATTTTGACAAGTCGTAGCTGGTTTCATGGGTGATAATAGTATTTTTGTAAGTTCATTATCTAAGTGTAAAATTTTGTAAAAGTTCATGGGCTATTTTTTGACTTAACACTTTTTTATATGCTATTTTTGTTGATTGTACAT
>BQNB010060738.1:0-26884 GCA_026074375.1 Tanacetum coccineum
AGAGTATAAGCTAGACAGTACAAATACTATTTACTTAAATTTATTTTCTGCACGAATAGAAGGTGTTCAAACAACATGCATGCTATTTATTTTTCCTATATTTTGTATCTTTTCTTGAACCACTATATTTGAAAAAGCTTAAATAAGCTCATAACCAAAGTATTTAAAGTAGTTCTTACGTGCATCGAGTTCTGTAGCCACAACATAATAAAGCTTGCAAGTTGCAAGGTTAGCTTCTTTTTACATGATTTTAAGGTACTGTCAAATGTTTTTGTGTTTTACTAGGTGCATCCTGATTTGGGAATATCATCAAAAACAATGACAATACTCAACAACTTGATGATAGACATGTTTGAGCGGATAGCCGAGGATGCAGCTCGGCTATCCGACTACAACAAAAAGATGACATTATCAGCAAGGGAGGTACAAGCTGCAGTCAAGTTGGTTTTACCCGGTGAGCTTGGAAAGCATGCAGTTGCTGAAGGGTCAAAAGCTATCACAAGTTATGTGTCCTATGGAAGTGGTGGCAAGACTAAGTAGTGTAGTTTCTTAGGATTTTGTTGTGTGTGTTAAATGTTAGCTAGGCTCACGTTTCTTAAGTTTGGTTTGCAGATGTACATGTCAAGAAGTCATAGGTTAGGTGTTTAATTTGTAGATTAGAGTGTAATTTCAATGTTAACTTTTTTAATGGCGATTATCTTGGTTTATTTTTTTGTGTTCCTTTTTTTTTGTTCTATTTATTTATTTACGTGGAAAGTGTAATCACAAACTTTCTTTTTCACTTAAAAAATGGGTCAAATCCAATTGTAAGGTAAGGTATTGGACTTATCAAAAGAATTATATAATCATATATAGTTTTGGTTGGCCCATGGGCTTATAAATATTGAAAAACAGAAGTAATGCTATTTGTTGATTGATCTTCTTCAAGAATGAAGAGATAATAATTACATGCACAAACTTGTAATTACAAGTAGAAATTATTGTACTTATAAATTTGATGATGTAAAAAACCAACTATACCAACAGTCCAACATAGTAAAAATCAAATAGTAATTGCGTTGCAATGTATTTCTAAACAATAAATAGTCCAATTAACAGTCCACACCAAACTATAGGAGTATAAAGTCTCAATATGTATGAAATAGGAATGAAGGTTGTGTTCACGTTTCATTACTGGACTGTCTTTCTTCTCTATTAATGTGTGAAAAAAATAAAAAAATTGAGCGAGAGTTCCAGGGGCTCGAACTTGCAACCTATAGATCAACTTAGAGAGCACTAGCCACCGGATCAAACACCCAACATATCTATATAAACGAGGTTTGTAACTCGCGCTTCGCCGGCAAAGCGCGGATTTTTTAAAATTATGGCGGTTATCATCAACCTATTTAGTAATGAGTCACAACAGCCTTATACACAACAATTTATAATCACAGTAGAGCATTTCTTGATCCTGGTAAAAATAATCAAGGGAAACTAAATAATATTGACATTGTGGTGTAGCATGTGGAGTGACGATCTGTTTTGCTCATTCATTGCTCAAAGCATTTGAAATGGAAGGATCAGTCTGAGCACGTCTGCGGACGTTTCGGTTGTTAGACTGCTCGACCATATGTGACTCTAAGAAACTGTCAGCACCCACCCGTTTACGTCGCCTGGAATGTGATTTAGTAGACTCACTTGTTGGCCTTGCTGGAAAAAAAACGACACAGATTAAAAAAAAAAGAAATGGCATTTTGCAACTACTCAAGAAAAGAATTCTTATCAAAATCTTGTGTTATACTATAGCCCTGCACATTTCCATAAAGACATAAATTTTAGCATACATAACTTATAAGAATCCATGTCACTTCTAACACGATACAAACACATATATTTATTTAGTTTATAAAAATAAAAAAAACACGCCACATACATTCGGTGCGGCTCCACTCATTATGTTTTCAACTTGCTGGGATTCAAAAATCAATGTTGATATGTTGATGTACATAATTACCCTTTAATCTTCTTTTATACATTTACATATTTTATAAAATAAGAAGGATAATTTCATGAACTAAAACTGGCATAAATTTATTATAACCATCTCCACAACTGTCCCAATTGGATATCATATTAGTTTGAAGTAGAAAGAAAAGAGGGATAAAGTAATTGATGAGGAACCTGAAAATTTTTGGGAATGAGTTTAATTTAGAATCAGCTTTATTATAATGTATGTTTAACAACCATCATACCCAATCACTAAAATGAAAATCAAGAAACTCAAAAGAATAGAATAAATGTGTCATATAGGATAGTTATTATAACTCATTTTGAAATTTCAATCTTAAGTTTCTAGAAGCTGACTTTATTATCTGTCATAATAAGGTGACAAATGTTTTAAAATAGCACAAAAAATGGCTATGAAACTTGAGCCGGAACGCACATAAGCATTAAGCCCGCTATATAAGTCGAAGTAAAACCCCGTGTTTGCTTAAGCTATTGCGTGGGTTATAAGTCATTTGATTATGGATTATTTTTTCATAGCCTCAAATATACAAATACGATACATACCTTTAATTTGTGATTCTCCTAGTTATCAAAAAACACAAAAGATAATCCATGAGCAAACCCCATACCTAAAACACCAAAAAAAGTTACTTTGTTTACGATAATTTTTTTATCCAAAACTACACAACAAAAAGCGTTGTAGGGCCTTAACGAATAGCCATTGGCAGCCGTCGCCTTTAAGTGCCATTTATGGGATTTGTGGAGAAGAGTAGCATGTGGTGTGGAGTTAGGGTGTGTGGTCTATGTGAGTGTGTATAAAAAGGAACCATATTAGCATTTTATGTTCATTAACTCTAGTCGACCATATTGCACACACAATTCATACATAAACTTGCCAAGGTAGCAACATACAAAAAACCATGTTTTATCATCTTAATGATATATCCAAAATGCAAAGAAACGGAAAGAACATTCACATCCATCATCAAAAACTAAAAGGTAAATGGTGACCTCAACCAAATGTGTCAGAACCTAAATCAAGCAACTGATAGAATCCTAACCTATTATGTTTTTGTTCACTGCAATTTAATACTAACAATATATCTCCAAAATACAACAAAAGGAACAACATTTTTTTACAACATCAACATCCTTGAGTCGAACGGTGAGTTGAACAAACAGAAATGTCAAAATAAGATCCAAGACCTCTATGTTCTAAACACCCGGAAGCAGATCTAGAAAAAAAGCACATTTACTCAAGCATTGACAGTCACTCCTAGTAGCACCAACAACCACTTGTTGACTTGAACATTCAAAGAGGTTGTGTTCATCATTTGAATTCCAGCTTTATAGCAGAAAGATACAAAAAAATAAGTGCAAAAAGTTCAATTGCCATGTTAAAATTATCCGCCAATACATGCCATCAGCGTTTAAGAGATAGGTGGTAAAAGGTCGCCCAACTACCTATCACCCAGTCACCGCTTAATGCTTATTGAAACATTATCTAAGCATATTGCACACACAATTCATACATAAACTTGCCAAGAATCATAAATGGCTTGTTTACAACTAAAAAAAACCTCTTTGCCATAATTAAGGACTTTCTTCGGTATGTGCAACTTGCTAAAGATTTAATAAGTCCAGTTTTTACTTCAAATAGATAAAACTCAAGAAGAGTTTAAGATACACCTTGAATCTTTTCCATTAACCTATTTACTGACAGAATATTTTAAAATCACAATTTTTTTTTTGTAGATTTCATAAAAACGTTGATACTATAATATTTCACAATCACAATGTACTGTTATTGTCACTCCCGCCAAGGATGGAAGGTGAGAAACACGAGGCGTTAATGCGATGGATATCATCACAACACCTGGTAGTATCAAATAGATGAAACACTAAAAGCATACTAAATTTAGTCATCAAGACCACAATGTGTCATGACAATATCGAAAACCAAAAATAAACGACATCTTGTATTATTGAAAAAGGGTTTCCACCATACAATGGAATAAATACTTTCATGAAACCTTAAATAAAAATCAAAATAAACATTCAACAAAATCAGGGCGAAAAAAAATAACAAAACTCAGGGCGAAACTCCAATGCAATCCTAGCGGTCACTCTAGCCACTTCTCTTAACCTTAATATTCTCACGAAGCTCACCTAAAAATGATGCTTAAAAACGTCAACACAACGGTTGGTGAGAGTCATAGGGTTAAGACACATAATAAAATCTTACAAACAATTGTTGCGATTAGTAAAACAATCCAAAACAACACACATGACACCACAGTCCACTGTCTATCATTCCATACTCACAATAGGGTCATGGGTAGAGCTCACTACCCTCTGATCAGAGACAACAAGTTCAGTAGGTATTTATTTCAAAACCTTCAGTTGGATTTTGTTTGTGGTAAAGCACCACTCTCATACCGAACTACATAACTTCACAACAACAACAATAATAATAATAACTCTTAATTGATCACCAAGCCATGGAGCACTACAACATAAACCGACTCCAATTGATCACACATTAATAAAAAAAATAGCCAGGGCCATACCACATAACATACAAAACACCATATTCACAGCAACTAAAAAAATTTAAACTCATAGCATCATTTTCACCAAGGAGAACCTAGAAAAAGGGGCTATGAAACTCACCTGATGTTTGCTTCCCAAAATATCCAACAAGAAGGCTTCACAACACTTCACGGACAATCTAAATAATTAAGCACACAATAAGCTATCATCAATTAGGCATTCAACCCAATATGATGTAACCTTAGCTATGATGGATATCTAAGCTATCTACCATAGCTCTATACTTGATTTAAACCTTTTCCAACTCCCACATAGTTATTTACACTTCAATGGCTGCAATTTATATTTTTTTTGGTTTTGAGCAGAATTTATATCACTTACAGTCCTAAACGACACCACTTAAACCACTCCCATTAATTTTAAACCAAAAAAATTCACCATGCTACATATATGTCCTATGAACTCCCATAGCTCTCAAAACCATCACCCTTTTACAAAATACCCTTTGAAAATCATTAATCCAAAGTTTTTGTCCAAAATTCATCCAGAATTGCTTCTAATGTATGGACACTAGCTGATCCAATTTAGACTCTTTCAATGGCTTAACAAAAATTCAAGGTCCAACTCAAAATACTATAACTAACTTCACGTGGATTTTTAGCTGTAATACTAGATGTCTAAGTATTTTTAAAAAATCAAAACCAAAAACTGGAAATTCGTCACTGTTTTACACATGATTTTTGTAACGCCCTCTTTTTTGACACTCCCGACCATAAAAAACTTACGCGGCTTATAAACTTTTCTGGAACGTAGACTCTCTAGAGGTTAGCTTCCAGTATGTTGTAAATTATTTATTGATAATTTATGATTGAGGTTTGCTCGTTACAAAATGCCTAACTTTCTGCAGTGATTAAACAATTATTCGGCGATCTAAACCCTAAACGCAATGATCAAAAAACACGTAACTATTAACTAAAATGATCAACAATCATCATTTAACTATAAATACTTCCAGAAATTTTAAAACCCTAATTTTTTAAACCTAATTTATAACCTAATCCATCATGATTAGAGAATTACTTGAATTGAAAATTAATTAACTAGAATTACACAAAGATTAAAAATTACCTTTAAAGAAAACTCTAAAAATTTTCTTCTTCCTCTCTTGTAGAAATCGGCCAAACAACTGAGGGGAGAGTTATTGATTAGCTTTGTATTTATAGGCCACAAGGAAATCCCTAGATAAATCTAATTACAATTTGAGGTTTCAACTAAAACTCTTTTCCTTTTTTTTTCTTTCTAATATTCGGGCTTGGGGAAATATGGGCCTTTTTCTTTTTCTTTTTTTTATTTAATTACATTTTACATTATTACTTATATTTCCTTAAATTTTTAATAACAAACCTTCACAATTTGGACTTATACCTTTTTGCTTTTTAAAGAATTTTACTAGTCTTTAAAAATAAACTTTTTAACTTTTCATTTTCAACTTAATTTCCTAAAATAAAAAATTTTTTACATATTTCTTTAAACTTACCCTTTCTTAAAATCTAATATAAACTTATCTTGAATTACTAACACAAAAATACGTTTACTTAAAAATAATTACACAGTCAACACGGGGCAAAACGCTCAAATCTCATAAAATTCATTTCCTTGTCACTTAGAATGTTGAACGAATGAACTCATCATTTCACCATCAATCCAATCTCATTGAGATGATTCACACCTCAATTAGATTGATTTCCATCCACAATAAATTATTATAAAACACACTTAAAACACTAAAATCTCATTAACTATGCATTTGTGCAAAGGCACAATAAGTCAATACTAACGGTTTGACTAACCTGCTCAAGTCACGGTTGTCACAGTTATAATAACTGCTTAAAAGAGAGAGTTGTTACCGGTGTCATTTACATCTCCGGCCAATCTTTTTTGCATCACATCAAGCTTTGGAGATGACAATTTTAACTCATTAGAAAGACATTGATGACGGATGCATTCGTATGCTTAGAGATGGTCACTATGTCCAAGAACAAAAGATCATCAGATGATAACACATAACAGCAATGAGCTAACTAATAGATGTTTAAAATCTAGTTTTAGCCAAAAAAAAGATTGTTGATTAAGTATTAATACTTGAAATCGTTTATCATCACTGAACAAAAAGTGAAAATAAATCTAAGCGCCCATTTACCCATAGATACATACAGATAAAACAGCTAGAACCAAATACCCCTGTCAACAAAGGTACATAATTTATAAAAACCTTACAGAAGTGGTTGTTTGTATTAGTAACAAAATGAGCTTTTTAGTACAATTAACTAATTTTAAGGCGTTTGATAGGCTTGGATGCCGCATAAGCTTTTACATCTCAAATAAGCGTTTTTTTTCTATTTAGCATCAAAATAAGCATACTCACATTTGCATCTCACATAACTAACATTAATATTAGATAATGTACGAATGATAGTTACCTGAGTTGCTTTTTAAGGCCTTCTCAAAACATAACAGAAATCAGAAACAAAATATAGTTAGGAACCTATGTGTCCAAACAGTAGCTTTTACATAATCCTTGCTAATAGCTCTTGAAAAGTTAAAATTGTATCTGTTATAGAAAGTGTAAAAGACAACGCATTTGAAATTTTGAGTTTGAGGCGAGTGTAGATATTAGTTTTACCTGTAAGTAGGCTGTACTAAAATAAAAAATTTATGTCGCATCCGGTACATGTTCTCCTTTGTTTAAAATAAAATTTTGTGGAAGTAAAACTAACAAAAAAAACCCAATCCAATATATTTGAAAACATTTTTAACATATTTAAAGACCATATACAATAGAAACATACCAATTTAGGCGTATGCCTCCAGGAGTAAACTTGTTACCAAACTTTGGTTCCTATGATGACGATTCCTTAGTGCACAACATAACACAACTCTTCACCAATCCAAAACTGAAACCAAAATAAAAAAGTCAAAATACACTTATTGAGAAATTAAAAGTTATACACACGGTTTTTGAAATAACTTACTGACTTTCATCCCAAAACTTGCTCATCAAAAAACCAACGTCGTCATGCTTTTTAAGGAGTGTCGACCAAATTGTTTTACATGCTCAGACATGCAAGGGATCGAAAAAAGGATATGTCCGCCATGGCTGCAAGTGTAGTAACTTGCCCCGCCAAGATGCGGAGAATCTCAGTTTTAACTCCTCATCGCCGAAGACTCATCACAGCCCATATTTGTGTTTATAAGCGCAACCAAATGTAGGTCGACATCCTCATTTTCTTCTCTATCTGTTTTCCCAAGCATCCTACCGATAATAAAGCGTACGTGTACAGGTGTGTTTTTTGGGTTTTTATTTACTGATGGTAACACGTAACCCACGTACGTGGCAATGAAAAAACCCGAGACATTATACTACCACCTGAAAAAACACGGGTCGCCCGTGGTGTTAATGCATTTAAGAGTGCATTTAATGTGCATTGGGGCAACGATCCTGCCTTTTAATATAAAGGTATAATATACCTAACAAACTTAAGAAAGATATCTTGTGCTGTTGATCTTGAAGTAACACGCCCCGGATCCTTATTCCGCTGCGACCCATTTTGGGGGTGTTACACCCCAAGCCACTAACCGCAGACGTGAAACCTAGCTGGGTTGAATGCCATTGACACAAAACTGAAACAAAAGTAAAAAGGTCAAAATACACTTGATGAGAAAATAAAAGTTATACACATGGTTTTTGAAATAACTTACTTTCATCCCAAAACTTGCTTATCAAAAAACCAACTTCGTCATGCTTTTTAAGGAGTGTCGACCAAATTGTTTTACAGGCTCAGACAGGCAAGGGACCGAAAAAAGGATATGTCCGCCATGGCTGAAAGTGTAGTAACTTGCCTCGCCAAGATGCGGAGAATCTCAATTTTAACTCCTCTTCGCTGAAGACTCTTCACAGCCCATATTTGTTTTTATAAATGCAGCCAAATGTAGGTCGACATCCTCAGTTTCTCATCTATTTATTTTCTTAAGCATCCTACCGATAATAAAGTGTATGTGTATAGGTGTGTTTTTGGTTTTTATTTACTGGTGGTAACACGTAACCCACGTACGTTGCAATGAAAAAACCCGCGACATTATACTACCACCCAAAAAATACAGGCCAGGCCGGTGTTAATGCATTTAAGAGTGCATTTAATGTGCATTGGGGCAACGATCCTGCCTTTTAAAAGAAAGGTATAATATACCTAACAACCTTAAGAAAGTTGCCATGGAACCAACTCAAGAAAGTTTCCAAAACCCGAAAACATAAGCAAGCTCAAACCATTAATATTATATAAGCTTGTGGCGCAACATCAAACCAAACTGGGTAAAAAGGGCTTCGACCGACATGGCTGCAAACACGTGCTCGTGCTGCCCTGCCAAGATACGACTTCTCATGAAATAGAAACTGGTTAAAAATGCACCATGGCTGCGAGTCTAAAAGAGTCGCCCTGCCACAATGCATATACACAATGTCACCTTATCCAAGTCATTCAAGCTGGTGACAGCCAATCACAATAGCCATCAACATGATTCTTATCGCATCCCTTTCAAAGAGAATGTGCCTTATATCCAAGGCTCAGATTATACATAGCCTATCATAATCGATATCACCACAATTATCATGAAATATAAGGCACAATTCTCATGAAACCTGGATAAAAGAGACTTCGAGCCGCCATGGCTGCAAACACGTTCTCGTACTACCCCGCCAAGATACGGCTCAATTTCAACCTGTTGACCTGTTTTACAGCCTATGAGCCTATCACATTCGTCACGCACCCGTCACTATCGTCGCACGCCATGGATAGCGGCAACGAAAAGAGCGGTGACATCGAAGGAGCATAAGCCAGAAGTATAAGCAAGTGAGAACCATAAATCGTGATTCTAAGTAGTAATAACAACAATCTCAGCATTATACCTTATATTTAAAAGGCAAGATCGTTGGCCTCAAATCTCAGTGGTATTTGATCAAAAACAATTTTAATCACAAATAAAGCCAAACAACCCTTTTTAGAAACATAAAAAAACATAAATCCAGTAAAGATCATGAAATGAAAGTTAACCATAAAGATCATGAAATCAAAGAGTAAAATATATTCCTTGTTTATTTGAAGCTTAATAAGACCGAAAAATAGTGACCAAAATTATCGGCAACCAAACACCCAATAATAATTTCACTACCGAAACCATCATCACCAAATAAACCCTGGAACATATGTTATTGGAGTAACAGAGAAAAGACCGTGATCAAAACCAACTCATCGATGAGATCTGATTTAGAGAGAGCAAGAAAGATCAAGAGAGGTGTATGAAGAGGTGTGTGTGTACGGGTGCGTGTGTGTGTTTTTTAGTTTTTATTTACTGATGGTAACACGTAACCCACATACGTGGCAATGAAAAAACCCAGGACATATACTACCACCCAAAAAAACACAGGTCGGGCCGATGTCATTTAAAAGTGCATTTAATGTGCATTGGGGCAACAATCTTGCCTTTTAGTATAAAAGGTACAATTAATCTGCCACACATAAACCATTGTTTCGTATCAATGAAAGATACTCCATAAATGGAAAAAGTACACTAATAAAATAACGACTAGCAATATCAACTTCTTATTTTATTAGTACAGTGAGAGAAAATAAAAGCATTTCTTATAAGTAAATAAAAAACATAATTCGTTTCCTTGAGTCTTTTTTTTTCTAAATAAATACACCAACCCTCTTTACTTGGCCAATTCATAACCGCTGCGATCTTTTCACGCTTTGTCTTTTCTCTCTCTCCATTTAAAACACAAATATTAGGTTGGGCACAATAAAGAAGTTAGGCGAACGACATCTTTTCTGCCACGTCACTTCTTTTTTCTCATACGAACAACGTGTAACCGATGCAATAAGAAGACTGACTTCTTTCTCCTTTTCAGTTTTTTTTAACAATTAAAATAGAATTTCATTAATAATAAAAAAACATCACATAATAATTCAAATAAAATTAAAAACATTACACTAAAAACTTAGATTTAGGTTCATTTGGATACAAAGTTTTTTGTGGATACTAGGGGACCAATCTCCACCCTTCATCTTCATCTTAATCTAATGGATAAGATTAAACCCAAAATTATTTTCAACCTTTTTTTTCAAATTTTAATATCTCTCAAACCGTTAATCGTCAAGCGAAAAAAAATATACCATCACGACGAGAATTTAATTATCTTTCTATAGATATCCACTTTGATATACTTTCGACAAAAAAAAAATTTCGTTTTTTTCATATTTTTTTCGACTTTTTCTCGTTGAAACTTGCATGAGAATCATATATGATATTTAGATTTACTGTTAAATCATATATGATGTTAGTGTTAAATCATATATGATAGTGTTATATCATATATGATATTAGTGCTATGTCATATATGATATTTAATTTTAGTGTTAAATCATATATGATATTAGTGTTATATCATATATGATTTTTAATGCAAATTTCAACAACGGAAAAAAAACGAGAAAAAAACGTGAAAAACGGAAAAAACGAAAAAAAACTTTTTCACGAAAAAACGTAAAAAAAGGTGAAAAACGTAAAAAAAAAAGTGAAAAACGTAAAAAAAAAAAGTGAAAAACGTGAAAATCTGGAAAAAAACGTGGAAAAAAGATGAAAAAGACGTGAAAAAAACGTAAAAAATTTTTTTGTCGAAATATATCAAAGTGGATATCAAAACCAGATAATTAAATGCTCGTCTTGATGTAATCAGTATTTTTTATTGCTTAACGATTAACGGTTTATGAGATATTAAATTTTAAAAAAATAGGTGAAAATAATTAAATGCTTTAATCACATCAATAAACCATTGATAATTAAAATAGAATTTCATTAATAATAAAAAAACATCACATAATAATTCAAATAAAATTAAAAACATTACACTAAAAACTTAAACTAATAATCTAAATTATAGTTTTTGTTGATTTGTTACTTTATCTCCATTAGCTTCAGTTGGGGCAAAGTCTTATCGATTCGTGAATTATAAGTGTATCCCTTTTCTTTTTTCTGAGTAATTCAAGCGTTCACATTGTAATGCGAGTTCCTCCCTTTCCAGTTATGTTGCCTCTCGGCGCGCTGCTTGTTGGATATTCAATTTCTGATTCTTCAACTGTATATAAGATTCTTGTTGTTTCTTCTTTTTCCTCAACTAGCCGACTTGCTGTTTTTCCATTTATCAACTACCAAATCAACACAACCTCTTTTTACAACATATGAAGATTCGAAACGAGAAGAAGTCAGGGGAGAGTGGTGGTGCTAACGGTATAAAAGATATTTGTATAGGGTTTTGAAACAAGTAATTACTCACTCCATCCTAAATTAATAGTCCACCCTAAATTAATAGTCCACCAAACCGAATTATATATTAAAAAGTGTCCATGTATTAATTTTATTAGTGATTTGTATTTTGTTTTTGATGATTTTATGATCACTTTGAGTACAAAACTGAAAGTTTAGCAGCTTATTTCAATTGGTAATAACATGGAACAACTGGAATAAACTAATCACAATATCTAGAACTTATTTTGCATTGTGTACAAAATACAGAGCAGAAGCTAGACAAAGTGTATTTACTTAGAACTTAATTTTTGCATGAATGAAAGGTGTTCCAAACAATATGCATGTTATTTTCTCTATTTTATGTTGTTTCAAACCATTATATTGATAAGCTTATATCAAAATCCAAAGAAGTTCACATGTCCGTTGTGCATGTGTTTATAAGCGCAATATAAGCTTACAAAGTGTTACTTTATTTTTACATGATTTTTAAGGTGTAAAGATATAATAGTTTTCTTCTTTATCTAACAACATATTTTTCGTTTTTTTATATCGTCAAAAACTTTGACAATACTTAACAACTTAATGATAGACATGTTTGAGCGGATAGCTAAGGACGCGGCTCTACTATCCGACTACAACAAAAAGATGGCATTATCAGAAAGGGAGGTACAAGTGGTAGTCAAGTTAGTTTTACCCGGTGGTAAAACTCAGTAATTGTTTGGAACCTTGTATAGATTTATAGGATTTGTAATGTGTGTTCAACTTAAATTTATTTTCTGCATGAATAGAAGGTGTTCAACTTAAACAACTAACATGCATGCTATTTTTTCTGTATATGGTATGTTTTCTTGAACCACTATATTTGAAAAAGCTTAAATAAGCTCATAACCAAATCTAAAGTAGTTCTTACGTGCATCGAGTTTTGTAGCCACAACATAAGCATGCAAAGTATTGGTTTCTTTTTACATGATTCTAAGGTACTCTCAAACAGGGACGGACCCACATGTATGCCGGGTGTGGCACGAACTACACCCGATTTTAGGTCACGAAGTGCAAAAAGATTTCAAAAGACCCGTTTTGTGGTACGTGCAACCCCCAATTTTTTTTGCTACTTTCGTTTCTTACATTATAACTTTAGTTAACCCAACATTTCTTTTGTGCAATACCCTCTTAAAAATTCTAGGTGCGCCCCTGCTGTCAAATGTTCTTTATGTGACTGGCAATTTTTTGTGTTTTACTTATGTATTTTTATCTTAAATTGTTTTATACTTTAGTTATATGCTTTTAAGTTATATAGTAAAAAAAGGGGTAAAAATATATCGTGTTAAGTAAAAACGGTGAGTCGGGTAATTAAATTTAGTCGAGAACTGGGTACAAATAAATTGTGTTCATTAAAAAGGGGACGGAGATGGTTGATGCAAACTTTTATGTACATGGACTAATTATGTAATTTACCTCAAAAGGTAAAATGGTCATAGAACCCCAGAAAAGTCCAAAAAAAGCCACTTTAATAATCACATAAGCAAAAAAAAAAATTGACGCCGGCGATTGGGACGTGGGCATAAGGGCCTTTATGACACAATTAAGAATTCGATTCATTTTCAATTAGGCCTTGCTCTAGCTTCTTTGGTTTTATTTAACTTCTTTGGTACTCAACACATGTAAACTCTTTACCAGGCTTATGCATTTATAGCACAAACTTTACTACTCAATCTCGTTATATACTCATCACCAATACATCGCAGGATTACACATGACAGGAGCCTTTTGCTCACGGAGCTATATTTTTTAATAGGAATTTACAATCCGAACAGAATGAGGATATTGTTATGGCAAGAATGTTAGAACATAAAGAAGCAATCAATCACATATAAGTTGGGCCAGCCTCTTTTGGGTTCCATACCTTGGGACTTTTAATGTCACATAATGATTCATGCTTTCCTTTGGTACTCCGTAGAATCCAATCGATAATCGAAAACTATATTGCTCAATGATAACAAAATCTGCTCATGGTAAAACTCTCATATGGCTCGATATACTTTTATCCTTTCAACGAAATGGCCCGGCATTCATGCGGGTCGAAGCATAAGTTGCCGGTGTTGGTAAATGCTATTAATGATAATAGTAAATCATTATTCTTAACAAATAGCTCCTGGAGACTTTATTTGGTTCCTCATGCTATTTGCTTTGGGTATACATACACTACTTGATCTTCGTAAAAGGTGCGTTAGATGCACTGGATCCAATTAATACCAATAAAAAGGATTTCGTTCCGTGCCGATTGCCCAGACTGGAGGCGGTACTTGTGATATTTCGGCTTGGGGCGCATTTGATTTGGCAGTTTTTTGGATGTTAAATACCATTGGATGGGTTATTTTTTATTGGCATTGGAAGCACATTACATTATGGCAGGGTAATGTTTCGCAGTTTAATGAATCTTTCACTTATTTGATGGGCTGGTTAAGAGATTATTTATGGTTAAACTCTTCACAACTTATTAATGGATATAATCCTTTTGGTATGAATAGTTTAAAAGTATATATGGGTAAGTATGATGATTTTTTTGTGATTAGCCCTATTTATATAGACCATTGAAGGTGATTGTATAACTTTTATACGTAATGATTTGGTGGATAAAGTTCTATAATCTTTTTATGCATCATAAGTGGTTCATATCCGACATATGTTAAATTGGGCCACCTAAGATGAGTTTAATCCATGCCTTGTGCCGAAATGCTTCATGAATTCTTTTAGTTTTTGCAGGGTGTAAGAAGCTGACTATGAAGTCCAATCTGTCGCAACCTAGAAATTTAAAGGGATGTAATCGAGCTTATTATGAAGTCCCTTTCTTCGTGCCGCAACACTCCTATATATTACATGCTAAAGATTACAAAACTTTTTAGCTTTATTGAGTTTGTTTATGGTTGGTTACTCTTGATATTATTGTGAATGTTGTCATACGAATGTCTGCAATCAAAACTAAAGAGTTTATAATGTATGTCTACTTTTCATCTTCTTCTATAAAAATTTATTTATTTATTTATTTTACACAAAAAAAATATTACAGTAACAATTAGTCTCTGCATTGAGGCTTGAGATTTTTATTGATGTTTCATGATCCATAACTTAAGTTTTGTTCAAGTGATTTGGCTTAGTGGGTTGTGGGCGAAAATTTGTACCCATCGGTAGGTGGCGGGTGGATGACGGGTAACGCATACCTACCATGGGTGTACCCACGAGTGTACCTACCTAAATACCTACAAGTGTACCCCTAAACCTATTTGTGTTAAAATAAAACTTATTATACTGCTTAAAAATTTGTGAGGTCGTTGATATATATTTAATAACTATCAAAATCTCTAGACTGCACACTAAACTAACAGTTTTTTTGAGTTACAAGACTAAAAGATGAATATGAACGATTAAACTTTCAAAGATATATACTTGATATATCTCATTACATGTATGTGATTTGGTGTCATGATGATTAATTTATATAGTTTCACACATGTTATTACGTATTTTGTGAACTTGGTATTTAGAAAATTGATATGATGTTTTATTGCCCAGTTTTAAAAATAGTTTACATATCATAGTTTTATGATTTTATTCTATTTCACAAACCCACGGGTTTACCCACGGGCAATGGGTACCCATGG
The DNA here is from genome assembly GCA_026074375.1 of Tanacetum coccineum. Lineage (NCBI taxonomy): Eukaryota > Viridiplantae > Streptophyta > Magnoliopsida > Asterales > Asteraceae > Tanacetum > Tanacetum coccineum. The sequence goes on from BQNB010060738.1 coordinate 15,561, forward strand.
TCATAGATATGGGTAAAAAGTTGTACCCATTGGTGGATGACGGGTGGGTGGCGGGTGAGGAAAAAATCTTGGATACGGGTGACGGGTTAGTTGAACCCATACCCATACCCACGGGTGCCATCCCTAAAGAGGAGGAAGTTGGGGGAGAGTGGTGGTGGTGAACGGTACAAGAGATATTTGTATAGGGTTTTGAAACAGGTAATTATGATTACTTTTAGAGGTCTTTTGAACAACTAAAATAAGCTAGTCATAATGTCTGAAACTTATTTTGCATTGTGTTATATAGAGCATAAGCTAGACAAATATTATCCACTCAAATTTATTTTCTACATGATTAGAAGGTGTTCAAATTAAACAACATCAAACATGCATGCTATTTTTCTTGAACCACTATATTTGAAAAAGCTTAATTAAATAAACTCATAACCAAATTTACAGTTGTAACACCCCCGCCCCGCCATAGGAGCGAGAGGTCACAAAGAACGATAAAACAGCTAAACCTGAAGGACCAATTTGTTAATAAGCAAAGTTTCGATAATAATTAAAAATTTCTTCTTGAAAGACAACCTCAAAATTTCATAATATCTAAAAATAATATAAGTGGAGTCTCCAAATGCATAATCTCTAAGGTCCAGCTAGCTCTCGTCACACATCCCCATTAATCCTGAGTACCTGCCGCGCGGAAGAAAAGAAAATTGTGGCTGAGCTAATTGCTTAGTGCGCGGATGTTGATAACAAATAACAATAACGATAGCATGATATATATAATAGTGAAGAGAGAAATACCAAGAGATCATACAAATAATTTTCATGTCATATCAACACCTCAACACCAGAGTAATGAAAAAATATAAGGGTGAAGGAAAGGTTTGGAATATTTATACCGAGTATCCTACATCATATCATATCATGTGCACTCCACGTGCTAAAATCATATCATATCAAGTATCACAAGGATACACTGGTCGCGTATCCAGTGCATCAAAATCATATCGACGGAAGGTGTGTATGGCACTACATCACTCGACCGCATGGCCATAACAGACCATAAACATATCATATCATAACATAGCCTAGGATGCATCCATACGCTTCCCCGAGTATTCAAATAAAATCATAATTATAATGCTCTCGCCATAAGGCTCCCACGCGAGCAAATAAAATCATATCACAATCATAAGGGAGAAACGCCGTGGACTAATCACACTGCCACAGATAGTGTCACGCCATTGATGCCACAATGACGCGGCCATGGTACCTCCACAACTAGTTGCTCGGTATTCCTAACTCCTGTCTACATATCTAGGGTTCTATGGTAGCACAGTGAACATATAAACCAACCAAACACCGTTCTCATAAAATCAGTTTAACCATAGTTTTCATAAAAATTATGTTCACCGTGCATATGAGTCATATGGGAACAGGAATAAGAAACGCTCATATAAAGGTGAAACCACATCATTCTCAAATATCATTTTTAACATAATTTTCCCCAAACATCATCAAGATATATTTCAAAATATTTTTCACAACTCATCATCATCATAAAATACATTTCTCAAATAAAGGGGATCATATAAAAGGATTTTCATAGCATCACATGAGAAATCAATGGGAGTATATAAAGCAACGACAAAAGACAGTACGAGTATGAAAATTAAGAACATGTCAACGATTCAAAAGAGTACGTGAAAGAACATCCGTACGATCATATTCACAAATAAAGAATAAGATCAGATATCTGTACTGATAGTTCAAAAGACGAATACAAGAGTATTCAGAATCCGTACGAATAATCAAATGAACGAAACAAGTGGTATATCATAGCAATAGTAAAGAGAACAGAATATCCGTACAAACATAAATGACGATTAAAGAACAAAGATAGAGAAGCATCCATACCTGAGCTTAAGCAATCTAACACGACCTCGACATTCACCAACTTAATTGTTGTTCCTTCCAATAATCTACGCGCAGATTATGAAACCAATAAATATTAACACTTTAACTAATTGCTAGTATTATCTTGTCCAGTGTGTTGTGATTTATTTCGTTTTATTATTACTTGATTACATTAGTATTCTTTTGTTAATAACTAAAACACATGTTACAGTGGTAAAATATGAAATCTTATATATACTTAAGGGGCTAATAGTGTAACTTTATAATTCTATAATATTTATTTGTAAAAAGCTTTATAAATCAGGGACCAAAAATATAAATTTGCATTTTAAACCCATGCAAGTGACGTGAAGTAGTTTCCTTCAGTTGTAATATACGTACTACAAAACTAGTTTCCATTTTAACATATAGTCTTCACTTATTTCTTAGGGTTTTTTGCATATATATCCTTCCAAAAGTGAATAATTGCATATATATCATTTGTACAAGTTTGCTAATGACTAACCATTGATGGTCATGGTAATTTCTTATATGTATCATATTAGCATATAATAAATATGAATTATGATTGATGTATATATATTATGCATTAGAATGACGGTGAAGGTATACCTCAAAGCTGTTAAACAAGAACACACGAAAAGAAAACCGAATCTGAACTTGAACTCGAACATGAACACGAATTAGAAAATCGAGCGATGAATGACGATGTGCACCAAACGCAAGTCCTTTTTAACATTAGAATCTGATCATCTTTATAACGTCGAACCACAAACAACAAAGACCCGTCTAGCTAGGAGCAAAAGAACTCGCATGAAAAAGGCATACTTGGCGGAATCCGTAGAGCTCGCCGAAAAAACGTAAAAACAAAATCTTTAGCCTACTTTCTTTACTCTTTCTCGCCAAACTGCGCACAAGAACAAACGAAACCAAAGCTTTGGATACGTACTTGCGTACACGAACAGTTGAACCCAAAAGGTCAGCCCTATCACAAACTATAACCCACCAGCGAACAAACCAAAACATAACCGGAACCGAAGATGTAACAATCCATATTTTAGATCCATGTACGACGTCATTTAATTCACTATATATATATTTTTTTCTTTCTTCTTTCTTCTGGTATGCGTTTGCTTTTAATTTTAATCGTCACTTTAAATCGCGTAAGCTAAAAATCAACAATCAACGTAAACTGGCACCAAACAAATTAAAGTTTACGTCAAGCAATCATTATATTATTTTTACTAAATTAATAATTAACTTATTATGTTTTATTTTATCGGCTACGTAAAACGTTTATGTTTCGCGATAAATTGCATTTAAGTATTCCCGGAATCACCAAAATTAATCTACGCTTCAACAAATACCTATGTTTATATCTAATGCTCAATTTTTTTATAAAACTTCACCCATGAACATCACATGAGCCGAATCCTACATGAAATAAATAAATCAATGCATGAACTTTGCAAAGTTATACATTATGTTTTAATAAAACTACAACTTATAACAAATCAATAATACTTTCATTTTTTTAATGGCTAGTCTTGTTCTTCCTTATTCCATGGGGATAATTCACATTATAGGGAACCAAAGAACATCTTATTAATAACCTAAGACCATGACCAAGACTCCCCATTTCACTCATCTTGTTCCAAAGACCAACCCCCCTCCCCTTTTGGAAGTCTTGGTCTTTGGTCTTTGATTTCCATATTTGACCACCTTGGTATATATATAACACTTGCATGCAAAGAGGTAAGAACACACATCATTCATCACTTAACAAAAACCAATAAACATCTCCCTTTTGCTCTTGGAAGGTCACGGCTCAAAACTCTCAATATAAACCACCCATACAAATTTTTCTACAGCATTTACAAGCATTCACACATCATATCTACGTACCTACGAAAAGGTTTTTGAAGGCTTGGTTTAAGCCTTTACAAACAAGTGTTAAGCAAGAAAAAGCAAATTAGGATTCACTTGGTTTTAGGTTTCAAGTAATGCAACAAGTTATAATCTAAACAAGGTTTAGATTTTGTTGGTTATCATATTACATCATACTAAGTTCATCTAAAACTCTTTATGCCTTTACTTTCATGATTTATGGATATATAATGCTTATAAGTTAAAACCACCATTTAGGAATGTTTTAAAACATGTAAAATGAATTTTACTTAGTGATCATGCTTTAATAAACTATTCACATGTATAATGGATTTAATATTATGTTAAAATGATGTATACAGTCTTGTATCAATCTTTGTTATGTATAAAAAAAAGATTGTGTATAAATAATATTAATTAAAAAGTCACTTAATAATTGCTAAGTAAATGAAGGAGAGGACATGTTATACTTTGGACAAATCTTGGACTAAAATGGACTATTAAATATATAAGACTTATGATATAAATGATTGTGAAGGATTTGTGATAATTTATATAAGTTAAAAACTATATAAAACAATTTATATAAAGAAATATATATAACTAATAAAAATGGCTGTTTTAAATTGGAGATTTAAAACACATATTTTATATTTTTATAAAATACCACATGTCATGAGGATTCCAAAAAGGTAAGAAACTCGAAAATCCGATTTATAACGAAAAAGATACGACAATTACAAGTTTACGACAATAAATACTTTTATAAAACTATTTTTATAAAAGTTACTGTTCACATCAGTAAATAACATTTTGAAAACATCATTAATTAGATAAAACTTTTAAATACGAAGACGTGCTCGAAAGAATCACTAAAAACGGAGTTAAAACGAATAAAATACGACATTTACGAGATTTACGATAACTAAATTTATAACTGTCATGAACAGTAAAAAGTACTGTTCATCAGAGGACCCAAATTATGAAAATGTAATATTTTGATAACTCGTCTTAATACGAAAGCGTGGACATAAGAAACGTAAGAAACGGACTTGAAACGAGAAAATTACGCCATTTTCACTAAAGTGTTATTTATAAACGTTTTTAACTTATAAACACGATTTCACTAATGCGATTAGATGGTGATGTAGCTATATAGGATTATATATGGTATTAGCTAATCAAGGTGCTTAGTACTCATACGACCCATATTTACTTAGGTTGTTTTCGGATATTTCCGTGACACGTTTTCAGTCATTCACTCGACTTATTCTTCACTTCACTTCTGAGTTCGTAGCCCCTTTTTCTACTAATTGTTTTATTAAATTCAGGGGAGATTACATGCTTGATTTCTTTGGACACAAGTGTTTTCAAAACTGTATGCTATTTCCTGATTACATTATTGCCTAAGTACCCTTCTGCCGCTAAGACCCCTTTTTATCATGAACCATTAAATACCTGTTGGGTATACGCAAGTGTTGTGGATAGATCTATCGGGACTGACCATCCCCGTCTAGGCTGTGGTTTCTAGATAATCATTGACGCATTTAACATTTGAAGAAAATTCATAGGATGTTTGGCAGCATCTGTATCTCTTTTGAGAAATTCGTAGGATGTTATTCAACGTCTGTATTTATTTTGGGGCACAAACCTCGAGTACTGGTTTGATTACATTTGATTACGTTAAGGTTCGGTGTCATGAGCTTAGTGCAATAATACATGTTTTGGACTATTAAATGTGTTTCATAGTCTACAATTACTTAAATCTTGTGGTCCACACTGTTTACTAATAAACCTATGAATTCACTTAACAATTTTGTTGACGTTTTAGCATGTTTTAATCTCAGGTGCTGAGGTATAAGCTTGGATGGGAGCCGTGACGGATATCTATTAGAGGGATTCTGTTTACTTAAATTCGATAAAACTTTTATCTTTATAAAAACTTATGTCATCTTTTGAAGTTGTGATGTCTTGTTTTAAACTTATGTATGACAAATCTTAATGTCATTTGGAAAACTATGGGACCGAAACTGAAAACTCTGATATTTTATAATGCATCGAATGTGTTTATTTAAAAACGTCTCTTTTGATGTCGTTTCCTATATCTTGATTATTGTACTTTGACGTAGCACCTCATTGTTACCATTCCGCTGCTACCTGATTTTGGGGGTGTTACATATTGGTATCAGAGCCAAGGTTATAGGGAACTGGGTCATTTTCAAAACCTAGTCTATAACCAAAATTTTAAAGATTTCTTTTCTTTCATTTTCAAAATGTAGAATCCTTCATCGCTTACCCGATATCCGCGCGCGCAACTCCCTGATCCGTATTTACTTCTTTGATTATCATTATAGTATTACATATATAATACTTGGTTTAAATTCGATCTCTTACGTCTATCTTTTGACATATCATTATCTATTTCTATCGGTTAATTATATAAATATTGACCATTCTGATTTAATTACGATTATTTATATCATTCTTCTATTTCATTCTCTCCATTATTATCTTGTGCCATGACTCTGCATACCTTTACAAATTCTTAACGAATTGTGTACTTGTGTGGCCAGAATCATGCCGCCCCAAAGATTTAAGAAGAAATCTATTAAGAGGTTAGTGGAAAAGTGTGTGGCCAAAGCTATTGAAGAATATGAAAAGACTAGAGCTGACTCAAACAATGCTGGTGGATCTGGATCAGCAAATACTGGAGGAACTGTTGCACCAGAGGTGCAAGGATGTTCGTATAAGACATTTATAAATGGCAAGCCTCACTCTTTCAACGGGAGTGAAGGCGTAGTCGGACTGAAACGTTGGTTTGAAAAGATGGAGCAAGTGTTTGAGATTTGTAAATGTGTTGAAGATGACAAAGTGAAGTTTTCTATGTGCACGTTCGAGGGTCGGGCTCTAACCTGGCAGAACAGAAATGTTCAAACTTTGAGACTTGCTAATACTAATCAGATCCTCTAGAGTAACATAAAAGCGATGATGACTACTGAACACTGCCCAGCAACTGAAATCCAAAGGATGGAGCAAGAGCTTTAAACTTTGACTTTGAAAAGAGATGACATCGAGGCATACAACAATCGCTTCCACGAACTGGTTTTAATGTGTCCTGAGTTGGTGTCAACTGAAAAGAAAAAGATTAAAAAGTACATTCAAGATTTTCCCCGAGGGAGTCAAAGGAATGTTAACTTGTCTTTCAAAAGCTTGCGACTTTACATGATGCAATCAACATGGCTCGAGAACTGATTGAACAAGGGGTTCAGGCTAGGGCATTAAGGATCGGTGAAAGCAATAAAAGGAAGTGGGAAGACCAGCAAGGGAACAACCATCACCAGCAGCAAAACTGAAGAAAAGAAGCTGCTAAGGTTTATGTTGCAGCCCCGGCTGAGGGTAGAGGCTACGCTGGGAACTTACCATGGTGCAATAGGTGCAAGGCACATCATCAGCCAGGTCTGTGTCCCCTCCTAGGTGTGAGTAATGTCACAAGCTTTGTCACCAAGGAAGAGGATTGTCGAACTAGGATTCCTGTAGCGGGAGGCAGTTCGCTACAGAATGTGACATGCTTTGGTTGTGGGGAAAAACGGCACTACATGAGTCATTGCCCGGAGTTAAAGAACCGAAACCATGGAAACCAAGTTGGAGGTTACTGAGCACCGTGGAATGGTGGCATGCTTAGTAAGAGGAGAAACCAATCAAAACCTTAACAACATGGAGGATGATATCAATGCTTAGACTTTATCCCTTTAGGAATTCTCGCTTAAATTTTTGTTGTACTTTCGCTTAAATTTCTGTTGTACCGAATGATTTCAAATTATCTATCAATCATGAAAATTTTGTCAACTTTACTTTAATCCTCTATTATGCAAGCCAGATTGTAACCCTGTTTTGACGAAAATGAGCATTGCATCGTTAGTCCTCAATTATACATGGCCTGATCAACTATGTATAATTCAGGAAGGACCAAGCCATAGCTGAGAGTAGTCACCTTAAAAAAAAAACTTCTTTGTCAAAAACAAATTTTATTTATATAAAGTTTTGTGTGCGTATTCATAAAATGCGTTTACTTTAGGAAATCAAATTAGTAACCATAACAACTAAGCAGACCTTTACTCCGCCTTACTGTAAAGTCGACGTCATCTTATACCAAATGCTAAGCCAAGAAGCCGAGACACATCACTAGCCATCCTAGGAAAATTTGCTATCAAACTTGCTTCACACAAAAGAATAACGCCAAAAAATTTTTTGTTGATATTAATATAAATAAAAATGTTGTGAGCGTAAGACTTATAGAATTCAAGTTACGACCGAGTATGCTTAAGGTTTCGCCTGAAATGGAGGTAGTAACGCTTTGGCAAACGGGGGAAGCTAAACCCCAGATAGGTTGGAACCATTTCTTACAGGCTTGAGCTGCCTCAAGAGTTGAGCAGGGTTCATCATACGTTTCACGTATCCAACTTGAAGAAGTGCCATGTCGATGAACCATTAGTCGTTCTGTTGGATGGACTCCATATTGATGACAAGCTTCAATTCATGGAGGAAAACATAGAAATCATGGATAGAGAGGTCAAAAGGTTGAAGCCAAGCTGTATCCCAAATTGTCAAGGTTCGTTGGAACTCTCGGCAAGGAGCTTAGTATACTTGGGAACGTGAAGACCAATTCCGGAAGGAATATCCGCATCTTTTCTCTGAACCCGTACCTTCGACAAGTGTCGCAACTTAAGCCTTGAGGATAAGGCTCATTTAACAGGGAAGGACTGTAACAATCCGTAATTTTTTATCAATGAACGACGCCATTTAATTCACTATACATTTTTTTTCTTTGCGTTTGCTTTTAATTTTAATCGTCACGTTAAATCGCGTAAGCAAAAAATCAACAATCAACGTAAACGGGCACCAAACAAATTAAAGTTTACGTCAAGCAATCATTATATTATTTTACTAAAGTAATAATTAACTTATTATGTTTTATTTTATCGGTTACGTAAAACGTTTACGTTTCGCGATAAATTGCATTTAAGTATTCCCGGAATCACCAAAATTAATCTACGCTTCAACAAATACCTATGTTTATATCCAATGCTCAAATTTTTATAAAACTTCACCCATGAACATCACATGAGCCGAATCCTACATGAAATAAATAAATCAATGCATGAACTTTGCAAAGTTATACATTATGTTTTAATAAAACTACAACTTATAACAAATCAATAATACTTTCATTTTTTTAATGGCTAGTCTTGTTCTTCCTTATTCCATGGGGATAATTCACATTATAGGGAACCAAAGAACATCTTATTAATAACCTAAGACCATGACCAAGATTTTGACCAAGACTCCCCATTTTACTCATCTTGTTCCAAAGACCACCCCCTCCTCCCCTTTTGAAAGTCTTGGTCTTTGGTCTTTGATTTCCATATTTGACCACCTTGGTATATATATAACACTTGCATGCAAAGAGGTAAGAACACACATCATTTATCACTTAACAAAAACCAACAAACATCTCCCTTTTGCTCTTGGAAGGTCACGGCTCAAAACTCTCAATATAAACCACCCATACAAATTTTTCTACAACATTTACAAGCATTCACACATCATATCTAAGACCTACTAAGAAGGTTTGAAGGCTTGGTTAAGCCTTTACAAGTGTTAAGCAAGAAAAAGCAAAATTAGGATTTCACTTGGTTTTAGGGTTTCAAGTTGTGCAAGCTAGGGTTTATAATCTAAACAAGGGTTTAGATTTTGTTGGTTATCATATTACATCATACTAAGGTCATCTAAAACTCTTTATGCCTTTACTTTCATGATTTTATGGATATATAATGCTTATATAGTTAATCACCATTTAGGAAATGTTTTAACATGTAAAATGGATTTTTACTTGTGATCATGCTTTGATAAACTTTTTCACATGTTATATGGATGTTAATATTATGTTAAAATGGATGTATAAGTCTTGTACAATCTTTGTTTATGTATAAAAAGTTTATGTATAAATAAGTTAATTAAAAAGTCACTTAATAAGTTGCTAAGTAAATGTGAGGAGAGGACATGTTATCTTGGACAATATGGACTAATGGACTATTAAATATATAAGACTTATGATATAAATGATTGTGGAGGATTTGTGATAATTTATATAAGTTAAAAACTATATAAAACAATTTATATAAAGAAATATATATAACTAATAAAAAGGGCTGTTTTAAATTGGAGATTTAAAACACATATTTTATATTTTTATAAAATACTACATGTCATGAGGATTCCAAAAAGGTAAGAAACTCGAAAATCCGATTTATAACGAAAAAGATACGACAATTACAAGTTTACGACAATAAATACTTTTATAAAACTATTTTTATAAAAGTTACTGTTCACATCAGTAAATAACATTTTGAAAACATCATTAATTAGATAAAACTTTTAAATACGAAGACGTGCTCGAAAGAATCACTAAAAACGGAGTTAAAACGAATAAAATACGACATTTACGAGATTTACGATAACTAAATTTATAACTGTCATGAACAGTAAAAAGTATTGTTCATCAGAGGACCCAAATTATGAAAATATAATATTTTGATAACTCGTCTTAATACGAAAGCGTGGACATAAGAAACGTAAGAAACGGTAGTGCTAAGCATTATTAGTACAAATGTTAAAAAAAATGTAAATTGGCCCCCCTAAAACAAATACATTATAGTTTGACCCCTCCAATAATAGTTGTCAAGTTCCGTCCCTGGGTGGGTTTTTCTGGACATTTATTACTTTGTTGTGTGTTTATAAGTTTGGTTGAAGTTGTGCGTTGATATTTTAGTTAAAACATGGTTTTTCTATGAGTTTGACCACCCAATGGCTTTGACCAAAATCTAAATAAAACTAAGAAAAACGAATTTCCAAAAGGTGGTAAAAGCCATGTTTCTTGATAGCATATGTGGCTCAAAAGTCACAAGGTAAAAAACTGTTCGAGGAAAATGATTAAGACAACTCAATTTTGTGCCTAATCATATATTTAAAATGAGATTTAAACATGTTTCAAGATCAAAAGTAACCATGAAAGGAAAATCCACAATGAACTAGACATAGTTAGTCAAATTTTTAATTATGTCAATCACTGCCAATAATTTAAAATTGTGTATAGTTTTATGAGTTTACATATATAATTTCTTTTTTGAAAGACAAGTGTATATTTGACTAATGTTTAAAAATGAGAGAAAACTACAAAAATGCTTGTATTCGGGGTACTTAATGACCCAACAATAAGCCTAACATGAGTCAAAACGTGCCAAAAAGAACTGAATAAAAATGAAATGGGTGAAAAATTGTCGTGGATTGTACTCAAATGGGTGAAATTTTGGTGTACAGACACCACCTATTACAAGACAAAGCAATCGGATGCAATATCGGCTAATTATGTACTCTGGCCGTGTGCCTTAATATATGAAACGACAAGGCCGACGGATGAAAAATTGTAGATTTGTAGTGCAAGAAACTTGGTCGAGCATTTACGCAGTTATCAATAT
>BQNB010060739.1:0-36799 GCA_026074375.1 Tanacetum coccineum
TACCCGAGTAGAAGTAGGATATAATAACCATAGACTTTATTACAAGGTTGCCAAGATCAGGTAGTGGGTATGGTACGAATTAGGTAATAGTCGATAGACTGACTAAGGTATGCCCATTACATGGTAGTACGTAAAGATTTTAAAATAGGGGATTTGGCAAGACTTTACACTAATGAGATTAACAAGGCATGGAGTGCATGTGTCGATCATCTCAGATCGTGATGGAAGATTTACTTCGCGGCTTTGGTAGACATTGCAGAAGGCATTGAGAACATGGCTAAAACATGCGTACGACTTATCATCCTCAAACAGACAGACAAAGTGGGCAAGATATGTTGAGAGTGTGCGTGATTGATTTTTTTGGTGGTAATTAGGATACTCATCTACCCTTAACTGAGTTTTCTATAATAATAGTTATCATTCGGGAGTTGTATAGAATGAAGTGTAGGTCACATGTTCTTTGGGCTGAAATTAGAGAAATTCAGTCGATTAGACCAGAATTGGTTCAAGAGACAACAAATAAGATGATATTGATTAAAGAAAAGCTTAAAGCGGCTAAAGATTTCCAAAAGAGCTATGTTAAAACATTTAGGGTTGAAGATGGTGATAAAATGATGTTGGAAGTGTCATCTTGGAAAGATGTAGTACATTTTGGAAAGAAAGAAATGTTAGCACCAAGATATGTGGACCATTTAAGATCATTAAAGGGATCGGTCCTATGGCCTATTGATTTAGATTGTCTCAATAATTTAGTAGCGTATTTGATGTGTTTCAAATTTAAAGAAGTATTTAGCGGATACATTTAGCGGATATAAATCTGCATGTGTATTTAGAAGAAATTAAGGTATATAAAACTCTTTGTTTTGTTGAAGAACCAGTTGAGATTATCCGATCATAGGTTTTTGAAAGTTGGAAGCTCAGAAGGATTCCGATAAGTTAAGCCATGGAACTCAGAAGGCGAGGCATGAGGATTCATAATAACCTAAGTATCCACATTTGCTCGAGAGCAAGCTATCGTTGGAAGTACTAATTAAAGTTAGGTACATAGGGTTACTGGTAGACTATAGGTGCTCCCTGAATTTTCGAAGTGGTTGGTTTTGTTAAAGTTTTGATATAAACTCGAAGCCTAGCTGATTCATTCAAAACGTTGAGCTTTGTAATAACTCCATAAAACTAGTTCCCAAGACAGTCTTGTTTGATGAGTTGCGGTTAGGTTATGAATGACGTTGTTTACACAACTAAGGTTTTTAATGAGTTTTCACGAAGACGGGCGATGTTCATTGAATTAATGAATTTTTTGCTTAAGTTGGTATGCCTATTAATTTGTACCCTTGTATGGGCAAGCGAATTTTGTAAGCAGTGGGTTTCCCGATCGTGAAATTTTAGATAGAGATCAAAAGCGTGGCCCTAAGTTCACGTGGGAATGTGAGGACCATATGAAAGCTAAGTATTCCCGATTGTTTATTGATGATGATGTTGAACCTGCTAGTTAAATCTCAGGACGAGATTTCCCTAAGGATGGGATACTAGTGACAAACTGTGCTTAGACAGGTTAGTCAAAAAAAATAACCTTTAGTATGGACTTGAACATCATATGTGTTTATAATAATTATGTTTTATTAATCTTATGTGAGTTTGGTTACCAATCAATAGAGCATGATCGTCTCTTTTTGATTGAAGTTATGGTTGTTATGTGTATTTCATTTTGTTCACATTTTAGTGACAATAAAAATGATAGTATAATTCTATGTGTGCACGTATTTATATGTATATGTATACGTATTTATATCTTTAAGTGTTAGTAGTTAGTAAAATTTAAGGTTTAGTTTAGAAAATATAGAAATTTGAACTTAGTTTTATTAAGTTGGTAAAATAAAATTAGAAATAAAATTTATTCATAGTCAATTAATCTAGTTTTAATTTAAAAGGTTTGAAAGGTAAAATAAATAAAGGTTTTTATAAAAAAATGTCAAAATTTAAGGGTTTTGTGTAAATAATAATAATAAGTAGTGTAAGTGTTTTTATTTTAAGTTTAGTGTATTTATTTAATAAGGGTTTTAAGTAAATATGTAATCAATATAGTTTTTTATAAAAAAATTATAAATAATATATATGTGTGTATAAAATTCAAAATTAATAATAAAATGATAAAAAAAGGGATGTTATTTGGCCGGTTTTAAAGAAAGAAAAAAAAAGGAAACTCAATTTTAGTCTAAGTGGGATTCTAATTAGGTAATTATCCAAACCTTTTTCTTTTCACTATAAATACAAACCCCTCATCCCTATATTTTTTATATATCCGGTCGAACCAAGAAGCAGAGAAAAAAAAGATTTTTTTTATTCAAGATCAATTTGGTGATTTAGGGTTTCAAGAATCAAGGATTAAGGTATGTTCATAAACCCTAGTTGTTTAGTTTTCTTTAATTCATGTAACAATAAAGTGATGGATAAATTAGGGTTCATAAAAATCTATAAATTTATAATGTTAAACTTAATTAGAAGTGTTTAGGGTTTAATTAGGGTCATATTGATGTAATTGGTTAGGGTTGGATCGCGTTTAAATAGGAATTAGGTTTGAGCAGAATTTTAGTTCATGTTGTTCAATGAATATCTCAAGAGGTAAACGTTTTTCATTATGAATCAGTTATGTCTATTGATAAGTTCAGAGAGTCTAGTTTCCAAAAAGTCCAGCCCTGAAAGGTTTTGAGGTCGGGAAGTTAGTCAAATAATTTTTGCAAGAAAAGTTGTCAAAACAGTAAATTCGGATCAGATTCGGGTCTGATTTCGGGGAGTAAAACCCCTACTTAAATTTCAAATTGGGGTTAGCAAAAAATCATGAGTCATATTTTAGGTGTCTACTAACTCCAGTTCGAAGGGATAGTGATAAAACATTTTCTAAGTATTTTTAAAGACGTTAAACTTTTTGGTGTGCGTTCAGATCCGAATTTGAGTACTTTGTAATGATGAATTTTTATAAAATAGTTTCACTTAGTATTATTTTTTCTAACAAATCACAGTAGCTCACAACTCATTGGGGAGATATGAGATGTAAGGAGAACCATCAATTAGGTGTTTAGTATTTTATTTGTGGTCATAAAGTGACTACAAATTTTCTTTCTCTGCCGAAACCTAGAACTTTGAAGTAATAGGGTTTAGATGTTATATAGGGTATGAAAATGGATATGGGAGATATATTGTAAAGGATTATAAACTCTATGTAAGGTTTAGAAGTCATCATTATGATTGTAATACATTGGCTTGGGCATTAGCCTAAACCGAGAGTGTAGCTTGTGTTTTTGTTGTGTGCAAGATTTTGTCAAGTAGCTGAGCATCGGTGAGATTTTTCATAGATCCCATTTTACAATGTTTCTTGGGATGAAAATGATGCAAAATGTGTTTTGAAACGGTTTAATTACTGTGATATGTGTTTTAATTGATGCATTGACTTTTATGTAGCTCTTATAGTTAAGTGTTTGCATGTCGAATGACAACCATGAAGCGTTGATCGTCCTCTTGTGATAGGTTTTTGAATTTGTTTTCGCTCTACTTTGTGGGATGACATCCATGAGCATGATCTGCTCCTTGTGATTTGAGTTTGGATTGGTTTTCCGCCTACCTTCCATGTGGGGTAAAAAAAAAAATGATATTGTGTAGAATACGTATCAAGAGTCGATCGGGGATAACAATCCTCCTCCATGACTATAAGATGAATTTGTGGTTTGGATCAGGGGCCAAAGTAAAACGTTCCGTCCCAATGGTGATTTTCGTTGAAGCATTTTAGCATGTTTATATAGTCCCAATCTTAATTGACCTGCCATGTTTTGGTTTTTATTAATCAACATAATTTATTTAAATCTTAAATTGGGTTCGAAACCTATGACTCTCCACCAACCATTTGTGTTGACATTAAGCAAATTTCAGTGATCGTTATGAAGGTGTAAAGTTAATAAAAGTTGGCTAGAGAGACCCATTAGGCTGGCATTGTAATTTCTCATTTGATTTCGTTTCATATTATTGTCATGAATTCTTGAATGTTATTAGTTTTATTAGGTTTGTGAGACATTGTCTTTGTATTGATGAGACCCATTTTTTCATTAATACAAGACACCGTTCCTTTGTTTTCGGTATTGTCATGACACATTGTGTCTTTTATTTTTAGTTATACATGTAGTGATTCTCTATTTTACGACCATTGTGTTGTGATGATACCATGATGTTTACGCCCTCGGTTTCCCTTTTGGCGGTGGACATCTACCAACCCTTACAGCTCGTCCCCCTTCCTAGTGATTCGCAGCAGGCCGGCCAGCACTGTCGTGTCCTCATCCGTTGGGGGCGGAATTAATCTATCGAGGGAGAACATTGGCAACGTTTAGGTAAGTGGGAAGACTATATATAAATATAGAACATCTACGATATATAAAACTAACACATAATAACCATGGACGAAAGCCTCCGTTTGGTAGTGGTGGAGTTAGCGCATATATCATTATAATTCACATGTCGCTGCAGAGGGAGAGTATGGGATGTAAGAGAACCATCAATTAGGTATGTGTATCTCAGTATTTTATTTGTGGTCAATAAATTTGACTAATAAAAACCCCAAATTTTCTTTCTGCCGGAACATGAAAAGTTAGAATTTAATGGTTAAGGTTATAGAGGGTATGAAAATGATATGGGAGATGTATTTAAATGATTATAAACTTAGTGTAAAGTTTAGAAGTCCATCATATGATTGTTACATTGGCTTGGGCATTAGCCTAACCGAGTGTAACTTGTGTTTTTGTTGTGTGCAAGATTTTGTCAAATAGCTGAGCATTAGGTGAGTTTCATATTCCTATTTTACTATGTTTTCTTGGGATAAAAATGATGCAAAATGTGTTTTGAAACATTTTAGTTGCTGTGATTATGTGTTTTAATTGATGCATGGACTTTTATGTAGCTAAAATTTTAATGTTGTTGCAATGTCGTAAATGACATCCATGGAGCATGATCGTCTCCTGTGATTTTAGTTGAGAATTGGTTTTCCGCCTACTCTTTGTGGTAAGACCATCCATGAGCGTGATCAACTCCTTGTGATTGAGTTTGGATTTGGTTTTCGCCTACTCCGTGTGGGTATGATATTGTGTAGATACGGTATCAAGAGTCTGGGATCGGGGATAGCATTCTTCTCCATGACTATATGATGAATTTTGTAGTTTGGATCAGGGACACATATTTCCTCTCTTCTCAACCTTCTTAATTGTTCCATTCCTAACAGCCTCATCAGTCAGTGCACCAGAAATCTGCACAGCCTTTTGCATAGTCTTTGGCTCCGTTGCTGCCACCATCCCACGGATTTGTGGAGCAAGGCCATACACATACCTCTCAATCATCCTACTCTCAGGAGTTACCAAATGTGGAACTAACCTAGCCAACTCATGAAACCTATCAGTATACGCAGCATGGCCAGCCCCGACCATGGCGTGATTCCACAACTCAGATTCTAACTTTTGCATCTCATGACTAGGACAAAACTCTTGTATCATCATACACTTAAAGTCATTCCATGACATACTAACAGCAACTTCCCGACTTAGCGTGCGGATCTGAGAGTTCCACCACGTTAAAGCCTTACTCACAAATGAACCAGCAGTGTATTTCACCTTTTGGTCAATACTACAACCACTCATATCATGCACAGATTCCATTTTCTCAATCCAACGAGTGAGGGCTACAACACCTCCCTTACCATCATATTCCTTAGGGTTACACGCTAAAAATTCCTTATATGAACAACCTACCCGGTTGCCATTCACTATCACATTCCCAACGTTCCCCTGAACGTTCTCATTAACCACATTACCATTCTGATTTCCAACATTCCCTTGGTTACTAACCTGGGCCAACATGGCGGGTAAGAGGTTTCGCAATTGCTGGGCAATGATCGTTGGGAAGTCGGGTGCACCCCCATTGGCTCCCCCTACATTCCCATTAGCTCCCTCTACACCCCCATTAGCTCCCATACCTAGGCCATTTCCTTGACCATTCAATTCATCAACACGCTCATCATTACCTTCCCTAGGTCTTCTACCCCTTCCACCTCTACTAACCCGTTCACCCGTTCCCCCTCCTAGTGATTCGGCAGCAGGCCGGCCAGCACTTCGGGTTCTCATCCTTGGCGGCATTATCTATACGAGGGAGAACATGGGCAACGTTAGGTAAGTGGGAAGACTCGCACACATTCATCGAATATCTTACTATACAAAACCAAATATACGCGCAACACCACCCTACGGTGTCAACATCGATTTGTGTGAACAACAATACCAAGTATGAGTGAGTTGTGACACGCTTATAATTACGTTGGCCACCGTACTTATATTCGCATCCTTTCCCATTCATATTCAATATTGAGCCCACTCATTTCAATGACTGACATAACTAAGGCACCAAACCAAGAACACACAAAGGCATACCAAAAGCGGAACACCGCACACATAGATCCTATACGCAACTAAACGACGAATCTTAGGTTATAGTCTAGGCCAATCCACCTAGTTCTCTATAACCTTGGCTCTGATTACCAATCTGTCACACCCCGACAATGGCAAAAACTCAGGAATGCAACATAATGATCAATCATAACACAAGGTACAAAAATAGAGAAAACTACATTGCATAAACTCCAAGTGCTATGAAGACCATCAACCTTGAACAAACTCAAGTGATGTCCCAAATCGCAACTAAAATCCACAAATCTCTTACATTTATTCATATGCCCTCGCAGGGGACCATAACCAAACTTAATCCAAAATCTCTAAATACTAAAATCAAACAACAAGCAAGCAAGACTTCAAACGAAATTCCACACGGGATACTTCTAAGTCTGCTATTAATCACCAAACTATTCCTCTTTCACTTCACCTGAAAATGATACTCGAAAACGTCAACAATAATGTTGGTGAGCTCGTAGGTTTGACCTTAAACCCAAAAGTTGTGTCAATATTTCAACAGTGGACAATAGTGCTATATGACAGTGAATATATGCTAACAATCCAAGACATAGCATCCTCGCTAGTCATATCTCAACATCCAATAATAAATTCGGAGTCGCAACTCCCAAATCACTAACGCACCTAAAGGGCCTACCAGCTGGAGCACTATATTAGGGCGTACCACACAGAACCTTGCATGCCAAACACAGTACATGCAAGTACCACACAGAACCTTGTATGCCAAACACGGTACATACAAGTGCCACACATAACCTTGTCATGCCAAACACAGTACATGCAAGTAAATCAACACATAATATTCACATAACAGTCATAAGCACAATCTTGTCCTAAAAACAAAACCACATTTCGCACAGATCAATTCAAAATATTTCAAAACACATTTGAGTATCATTTTCCCCCAACGAAAAAACTAGTAAAAAGTG
Organism: Tanacetum coccineum; assembly: GCA_026074375.1. Taxonomy (NCBI): domain Eukaryota; kingdom Viridiplantae; phylum Streptophyta; class Magnoliopsida; order Asterales; family Asteraceae; genus Tanacetum; species Tanacetum coccineum. The sequence goes on from BQNB010060739.1 coordinate 7,421, forward strand.
GGGCTACGAGAACTCACCTTAAGCAAGCCTTTAGCAACCAACTTCTACTACACAAGCAAATGCAACGACGCCCGCACACGACCTAGTCCAGTTAATGTCTCATTTTAATCAATCACTTCCAAAACAATCTTCACGTTTGATGCATAGAGTTTAGACGCGTTGTACAATTACCCAAAACAGTTTTAGTGGTGTGATGGTTGACGACTTATCTCCACAATCACATCAATCTCATTCTCCAATAATACATACTTATACTATTTACGTCAAATAATATAATAATAATAATAATATATATAATTAGTAATTGATAAATATATATCGACAAGTCCCATTCGGTACATCTTAATCACTTTAAAAATAATCAATTCCTGAATTGAAGGGGAAACAACCAGTATAATCACAACAAATACCTTAGGAAAGGTTCGAGAAAAATTATATTTTTTTGTCTTTTAGTGAATTTATTAATTACATAAAATAATAAAATAATATTTTATTATTAAAAATTAAAAATCATGTTTTAAGTAAAATTTCTAAGTATAAACTTTTTACGAAATTTTGACATGACCCGTACGTGTTTACAACGTTTTTCCAAGGTTTCAAACCTTAATTTCCAAACACTTTTTCACAATTCGACACTTTTCAACAAAATTCCAAAATCTCAAACTTTAGCGTTCATCAAAACGTTTTCCCCAAAATAACGATCAATATCACTTCGTAAATACATTTCGCTTCCAAAAAGTCCACCAAAACTCTCAAAATGACAAAATATTGCTTTAATGGGCATGGGGGGGAGTCCATACACTCCAAAATACGTATATTAAGCTTTAAAATAAGCTAATAAGCTACGTATCGCTTTTGGTTACTACCATAAGCCTCAAAAATAGTCCACAACATATGCCATAACACAAAAATAATCAAAATCACTTTCCTAGTGATTTTGAGAAAGTACACGTGGCATATAAACCCATATAAGCCAAGAAATAGCTTAAAAATAAGCTCGAATAAGCCATACAAGCTACTATAAAAAATAAGCATTCTAGCATCATATAACCATCACGACCACAACATCAAAACTACAAAAACCCTCTTTTTCTTTCTTTTATTACACGAACCAAACATATCCTTTTCTTTCGTTTCGCTTCCAAAAATCAATTTTCACAACGATCAACTGGTACAACTAACATCTATGCATCAAAATAAACCCAAAAGGACAAACAAAAATTAAATTTGAAAACTTACAAGAAAATCTTCAAATTTGTAGATTTCGACATGAACCGGACAACCTAAACGTTGTTTAAATGAATAACCAAACACTAGAATCAACCACAAATATTTATGCCTTCATGTTTTCTTGATCAAAATTCAAAAATTATGAGTGTATATGTGTTGTAGGTGGCGGACGAACACAAGACACACACAAGTGTGTGTTTATTTTTTTTGAAATGAAATGAAAGTGAGTGGAAATCTCTTAGCATATGGGATATATGTGTACACCTTTGGACACAACTCCTAAAAACTAGCCATGTTGTTCCCTATCCTTCCCATAATCGGCCAAGGGATCCAAGGGAGTCCCGGGCCTTTCTTTTCGTGTTGAAACCACTTAAAAGCCGCAAACCCAAGCCACCCCCTCGCCCCCCCCCCCCCGCATTAAATTTACCCCAAAGTTAAAAAGCATTTTTATTCACCTTAAAAATACTTTTCCATTAACTTAGAGTATTCACTTGCCATAGTTATACTTTAAACCTTCAAAATTCAATTTGGACTTTAACGGTTCGTGTCAACACGTTTTTACGGCATTTCTCAAAATTCACGGGTCAAACCACCCGGAATACACATAGCACAATAATATCTTTCAAAAAGGATTATTAATCACAATAAACCTCAAATCATCACATATCTCATAAAATCACCACCGTCGACTATTAATGAAATATTCAGAACACAAAAAGGGCGAAGGTTACATTCTACCCCCCTTAAAATAATTTCGTCCCCGAAATTCAACTACTAACACACAAACAAAATGCAGATACTTCAATATATCAACTGATCTACACGTTCCCTTTGTAGAAATTCAGACCACAGTTCAAATTCACCGAACTTAACGATGCAATCCCAACTACGCTTTAACTTCTTAAACTCTCTTTCTAAATTTCTGCAGGCTCTTCCACAAAATTTAACTTAGCATCAACTTGGATCTCATCCAAAGGCACTTTTAGTGTTGGATCAGCTAAACACTTTTTAAGGTTCGACACGTGGAACGTGTCATGAACACCATTCAACTCCTCATGCAATTCTAACCGATAGGCCACAGGGCCTACTTTCTCAATAATCTCAAATGGTCCAACGAACCTAGGTGCTAACTTCCCTTTCTTCCCAAAGCATACCACACCTTTCCAAGGCGACACTTTGAGCAAGACATAGTTACCTACACTAATTCTAGAAGTCTTCCTCCTCTTATCGCATAACTTTTTATGACAATCACGCCATCCTTAATCTATTCTTAATCTGCAGAGATCGCTCCAGTAGTCTCTTGCACTAACTCAGGTCCTATCAACTGACCTTCTCCAACCTCAGCCCACAAAATCAGGGAACGACACTTCCTACCATACAATGCCTCAAACGGCGCACATCTCACACTAGAATGATAACTATTGTTATACAAAAACTCAACCAAAGGAAGATGAACATCCCAACTTCCTCCGAAGTCTAGGACACACGCTCTAAGCATGTCTTCCAAAGTCTGAATAGTACGCTCACTCTGACCATCGGTCTGAGGGTGATAAGCCGTACTCATATCTAAGCGAGTTCCTAATGCCTCTTGCATTGACTGCCAAAACCTTGATGTGAAACGACTATCACGATCCGATATAATCAAGATCGGCACACCATGTCTAGCAACTATCTCATTCAAATACAATCTAGCCAACCTTTCCATCTTATAATCCTTACGCATAGGTAGAAAATGAGCAGACTTAGTCAATCGGTCCATAATGACCCAGATTGTGTCATGCCCACTACTAGTCCTAGGCAACTTAGTCACAAAATCCATAGCTATCCCTTCCCATTTCCATATGGGAATCTCAGGTTGCTAGAGCAGGCCAGATGGCCTTTGATGCTCAGCCTTAACCTTCAAACAAGTCAAACACCTACTAACATACTCAGCTATATCCTTTTTCATTCCAGGCCACCAAACCATCCTCAAATTCATAATACGAAGCACTTTATCAGGCTCCTGGGTGTACAGAGTACTTTGACTTATGGGCTTCGTCCATTATCAGGGTTCTCACATCACCCTTCAAAGGCACCCATATTCGATCCAGGTAATACAACGCTCCATCATTCCTAAGTTCAATCATCTCATCCAAACCTTTCTGCAATCCAGCAGATTCATCCACAGCCTCCTTCTGAGCCGTCAGTATCCTATCCTTGATACTTGACTGAAGGATCATATTCATAGCTCTAACTCTCTTAGGCTTTACTCTTTCTTTCCTACTTAGGGCATCAGCCACCACATTCGCCTTACCAGGATGGTAGCGAATTTCACAGTCATAATCACTAAACAACTCTATCCAGCGATGTTGTCGCATATTCAACTCTTTCTGACTAAAGATATGTTGAAGACTCTTATGATCCGTATAGATGACACTCTTTGTCCCATACAGATAATGTCTCCAGATCTTAAGTGCAAACACAACCGCACCCAACTCTAAATCATGGGTAGTATAATTATTCTCATGAATTTTCAACTGCCTAGACGCATAGGCTATCACTTTACCTCTCTGCATTAACACACAGCCTAGTCCTATCCCGGACGCATCACAATATACTACAAAATCTTCTGATCCATCAGGGAGAGCTAGAACAGGCGCATTACACAACTTATCCTTTAAGGTCTGAAATGCATATTCCTGTTCCTCACCCCAATTAAAAGTCTTACTTTTCTGAGTCAAGATAGTAAGAGACTTAGCTATCTTAGAAAAGTTCTCAATGAACCTACGGTAATACCCAACCAATCCTAAGAACGAACGAATCAGTTCAGAGTTCTAGGGAGCTTTCCAATTCTTAACACTTCAATCTTACTAGGGTCCACATGAATCCCATTACCATTTATCACATGCCCAAGAAACTGCACTTCTCTTAGCCAGAATTCACACTTAGAAAACTTAGCATACATTTTCTCCTTTTTGAGTAGTTCCAAGACTAACCTTAAGTGTTCTACATGCTCCTCTTGAGTCTTAGAGTAGATTAAGATATCTTCTATAAACACTATCACAAACTTATCAAGATAAGGTGTACAAACCCTATTCAACAAATCCATAAATATAGCTGGTGCGTTAGTCAGACCAAAGGGCATTACGGTGAACTCAAAATGCCCATAAAGAGTCCTAAACGCAGTCTTTGGAATGTCATCCTCATGCACTCTCAGCTGATGGTATCCAGACCTAAGATCTATCTTAGAGAAAAACTGCGACCCTTGCAGTTGGTCAAATAGATCATCAATCCTAGGTAGCGGATAACGATTCTTAACAGTCAACTTATTCAATTCTCTATAGTCAATACACATCCTAAAGGAACCATCCTTCTTCTTAACGAACAATACCGGCGCTCCCCAAGGCGATGAACTTGGTCGAATGAAACCTTTGTCTTGGAGTTCCTTGAGTTGTCCCGACAACTCCTCCAATTCAGAAGGTGCCAAACGATAAGGAGACTTTGCTACTGGCGTTGCTCCAGGGGTTAACTCAATCCGAAACTCAATTTCCCGAATAGGCGGTAATCCAGATAGATCATCCGGAAATACCTCAGGAAAATCTCTAACCACAACAATCTCTTCTTGTTTCTTATCACTAGCCTTAGCGCTCATCAACAATCTTGCTTTCTCATCCGGTCTCTCTCCTACTACTCTAAGCACCTTGCCATCCGGTAGTGGTATCCTCACTACCTTCTCATGGCAAATTATTTTAGCTTTAAAATTAGACAACCAGTCCATACCTATAATCACATCAAAACTCCCATGTCCAAAAGGTATTAAGTCGATGTCAAAGATATGACCCTTGATTTCTAGTTTGCAACCCTTAATAACCTTATCAATCTCTACTAGCTGCCCGCTAGCTATCTCAATCTCATATTTGAAACCTAAGTCGCTTTGCTCTAAGCCTAACAGAGGTATGAAGGTAGTGGAAACAAAACTATAGTCAGCACCAGAGTCAAATAAGGTAGTGGCAAAGTGCTTGTTCAAAGTAGATGTACTCGTCATAATGTTTGGATCCTGGCGAGCTTCCTCTGCTCCCAACATGAATGCCCTACCCCTAGCCTGGTTCCCTTGGTTTCCACAACCCTGACCCCCGTTATTAGCAACAACATGGTTTGGATGGTTTCCTCCCGGTCCTTATACCTTATTCCATCTAGGACAAGCTGGTCTAACATGGTCGGTACTACCACACTCATAACATGCCCTAACAGGTGGGTTTCTAGCATTGGCAGGATTCATATTCCTTGGCACACTTCTATAATATTTTTCCAAATGATTCGGGCGGTTACAGTTGTAGCATGTGCGACAAGGTCCACTGGGTGCATGGTAGGAGTTGCAGGTGGTACACTTAGGCCAAGTACCCGTATTCTCTCTTCCTATTGGGTTCATAGTAGTAGCAAAAGCATTCACAGTCCTGGTCCTCTTATTATCATCCCTTCCATTCCTATCTTTGCTAGGTTCCCCCATATTTCCTCTCTTCTCAACCTTTTTAATTGTTCCATTCCTAAGAACCTCATCAGTCAGTGCACCAGAAATCTGCATAGCCTTTTGCATAGACTTTGGCTCCGTTGCTGCAACCATCCCATGGATTTGTAGAGCAAGTCCATACATATACCTCTCAATCATCTTACTCTCAGGAGTTACCAAATGTGGAACTAACCTAGCCAACTCATGAAACCTATCAGTATACAAAGCATGGCCAGCCCCGGCCATGGCGTGATTCCATAACTCATATTCTAACTTTTGCATCTCATGACTAGGACAAAACTCTTATATCATCATATACTTAAAGTCATTCCTTGACATACTAATAACAACTTCCTGACTTAGCGTGCAGATCTGTGAGTTCCACTACGTTAAAGCCTTACTCACAAATGAACCAGCAGTGTATTTCACCTTTTGGTCAATACTACAACCACTCATATCATGCACAAATTCCATTTTCTCAATCCAACCAGTAAGGGCTACAACACCTTCCTTACCATCATATTTCTTAGGGTTACACGCTAAAAATTCCTTATATAAATAACCTAACCGGTTTCCATTCATTATCACATTCCTAACGTTCCCCTGAACGTTCTCATTAACCACATTACCACTCTGATTTCCAACATTCCCTTGGTTACTAACCTGGGACAACATGGCGGGTAAGAGGTTTCATAATTGTTGGGCAATGATCATTGGGAAGTCAGGTGCATCCCCATTGGCTTGCCCTACATTCCCATTAGCTCCCTCTACACCCCCATTAGCTCCTATACCTTGGCCATTTCCTTGACCATTCAATTAATCAACACGATCATCATTACCTTGCCTAGGTCTTCTACCCCTTCCACCTCTACTAACCCGTTTACCCGTTCCCCCTCCTAGTGATTCGACAGCAGGCCGGCTAGCACTTCGGGTTCTCATCCTTGGCGGCATTATCTATATGAGGGAGAACATGGGCAGTTTTAGGTAAGTGGGAAAACTCACACATAATCATCGAATATCTTGCTATACAAAAACAAATATACGCGCAACACCACCCTACGGTGTCAACATCGATTTGTGTGAACAACAATACCAAGTACGAGTAAGTTGTGACTCGCTTATAATTACGTTGGCACCGTACATATATTTTCATCCTTTCCCATTCATATTCAATATTGATCCCTGATTCGTGGTATAGCACACACTTATATAGCAACCCTAATACAGATCCTAACCGAATGCCCTTGACCAAGGCAAAAGGTCAAATTCCACAAAAGGATAAAATACACAAGATAGAATCAATGATAAAAAGATTCCGGAAGAGATATTCCCGGGTCGTATGTCCCAACGAGGCTGCAATTGAAAGTAATCCTGGTTTGATGAGAAATTGAATGATGGAGAATATTTAGATATGATGGAAACACTGATATAGTTACAACTAAAATTAACTAAATAAAACCTAATTTAATCTACGGGAAACAGATATAGGAAATGGGGATCTTAAAAACTACGGGAAACAAAATTAGTTATAGGGAAATCCTAAAATTAAATCTATACTAAAATACGGGGAACAGAATCAGGTATCGGGAAACCTAAATACTAAAAATTAAGAAAATAAATGCTAAATTAAATTAAAAATCAAAATTAAATTCTAATTAAGTTAATTTGAAAAATAAAGAAAACTAGAACTAAAACGGAGGTCGTTTGAATGCTAAACGAAAAGAAACGGTAAAACGCACTCGGTAAAACGGGTCTAAGACTGAATTTTATAAAAAATTAAACCTATACTAAATGTTGTATTTTTCCTAGACACTAAATGACAAAAGAAAATTTTATAAAAAAGAAAAATATTTTTTTATTAATTTTCTGATTTTTTATGATTTTTATAAGAAAAAGTTATAACTAAAATCTATTTTAATTGCTAGAAAATACAAATTTAACTGGAAAAATATAGAAAAATGGTTTTAATATGCTAAAATGGTGCAGAAAATTAATAGAAACAAAAGCCCTAATTTTTAAAAGCTAATTAAACCCTAATTTGATTGATTAAACTAAGAACCCTAATTTTATAAAACTATTTTGAAAAATATTAAATCTAATTATTTTTCTAGAAAAGACAGGGTAGAAATGGTAATAAAGGAAAGAACAGGGTAGGCGGGCGAATATTGGAAATTTTACACTATAGAGAAAACGGGTACCCCTTAACTATGAGAAAACTACCAAACAGACCCCGCGATTCTAGCTTATTTTTGGCTTATTAAAAAGTGAGATTCAAAAAAAACTTAAAACTACAAAGGTGTAAAACAGCTTTACTTACAACCATTAATATAGAATGCTTTTGCACTTTTAACCACAGAATAAGCTAGAAAATAAGCTGGTGATGTGTACATAAAAGTGCTTGTTGATGCTTTTTAAGAAACTTTGGCTTATTTTGAGCTTATTACTTAATGAAACTTTGAAACAAAAGAAGCTAATTGGTGCTCAAGATGTGCACTAAAAGTTTCTATAGAAAAATAAGCTCTGTTTTCACAAAGTTCACAAGAAAAATTAAATGAGAAAGTGCTAAATTTTGCTGGTGCACTTGGTTGCTGATGCACTTGGCATTAGGATCTAAAATGAACTAAACTCCACAAGAAAACTCTAAAATCTACTTACTTATCATGTCTATTATCTGTCTTATCTTGTGTAAATCTCTAAATTCTTTTTAACTCACAAATTTTTATTACTTCTTACTTGAAAACATCCCTGGTTCTCGGCCATGAGTTTTTTACACTCTTATTTTTATAAAAACTAAACCTAACTTTAAAGCTATTGAATACTTGTTATACTAATCTATACTCTAAAACTAATTGAATAAGCTTTGGCAAAGTAAAGTTGACTTTAAAAGTCAATTTGAGCTTTAACCAAACACTCCTTTAAGTAAAACTGCCAAAACCAAATGAGCTTAAAAGCTGGTTTGAAAGCTAATTAAGCCAAAACCTTTTACCAACTACAAACTAATATTGACCTACTTTAAATAATTTAAGCACTTAAAACTTCAGCTTATTAGGGAAAACATAAGCCAAGTTTATCTCTAGGCTTATATACTCACTCTATGACAGAATTGAAAAGTACATTCAAGCTTATATTCCTAAAAACTGTTTTTTTGCTTCTAGAATTTTAAACTAATGAAGCTATTTGAGCTGTAAAATTAGTAGCTTATTAGGAAAAATAAGCTACTTACTCTACTAGGGTTTAACTACTATTATGACAGAATTGGAAAATTAAGTGAGATTATCTCAACTAAATCTTATGAATACTAAAGACAGCTAATAACAAACTTAAACAACATTATATTAAACAGAATTAAACAACTTAAATTATGCTTGACATTTTGACAATAGTAATTTCACAAGAACTCTTAACTTTTTATATTAAAAACAGAAATATTACAACATAAAGCTTTTAAAACAACTGAGTATAATAATCTTAAAGCAAACTTAATTAAATTTTACACTAAGAAAAGGAAAAAAACAGGGGTTGGATTCTCGGCTTGTTCTCTTCTCTTTTATAGAAGCTCAAAGCCTTCTCTTGGACTTGGGTTGTGTTTGCTGTGAGAGTACAAGGCAGCATACTCAATCCTAGCCCTCCATTCCTTTCTCTTCATCTCAGCCATTGAAGGGGGTGCGGGTTGAGTGATTGCCAAGTGGGAAGGGTTATAGGGGCAGGGTAAGGTGGGAAATGGTGAAGGGTAGAGCAGGGAAGTGTACTAGGGAGGGTGGTATTGGCTATAAACCATGGGTAGGGAGGTGGTATAAGGTTTGGCGGTAAACGGGTTGAGTACAGGGGTGGGTTGCAGGATTTAAACGTAATGTTTGGGGAAGAGGCAAGAATAGCCCCTCACTTTTCATTCTCTTTTCATTCTTTCTAAGCCGAAAATAGTTATAAACGAGTTTAGAAAGTGGCACTTTTGGTCCCTCTGGTTTTATAACAAAAGAATAAAGAGAGGTTTTGGCAAATTGCAAAAATGGTCCCTCTGGTTTTTATAACTAAAAGAATAAAAGGGTTTTGGAAAATTGCAATTTCAGTCCCTCTTTTAGTTTAAATCATTTTTCTTTTATAAAACACTTTAAAAAATGACAGTTCTAGTCCCTAAGGTTTTGTAAAAAGGTTATTGGGCTTGGGTTTGTGTATTGGGCCCAATTGGGTTTGTGGGCTTGTATTGGGCCCAATTGAGTGTGTCTGGGCCCAATAAGGTTTAGGCTTATGTTATTGGGCTTTTTAAGGCCCAATAAGGTTATGAAGTGGGTTTTGTGTGTACAATGGCTGAGATTGGCTGTAACTGGGCTAGGATTGGGCCTTCAAAGTCTTCACAGTCTTTGTCAATTGCACACAAATGGGCTGTTGAAATTGATTGAGGGCCCATTTGGTCTTCATAATTATACTATTGGGCTTTCCCGGCCCATCAGATGGGTTAAGATTGCATCCAATAGTATTCTTCAGTTCTGGCTCCCGTTTGTCTGTTGATTCTTCTGGATTGGACTTGGACTTTGGTATTTTTGGGACTTGGGCCTTGATTTTGCACAGTCTTTTATTCCATGCTCAGTTTTGTCATTTTGCTCTTTTTTCTGTCTTTTTGTTGATATCCACTCCTGCACAATAACAAATGCATAAAAACATCTATTTGGCTAGTTTTTGTCTGTTTTTGGTCATTTAACTCGTTTTTAGAGGTTACATGATATGTGTACTTAAGCACTTATCAAATCCCCCAAAATAAGGTATGGTGTGTCCTCAACGCAAATGTTATGAAGTACTCGTAGCCCGTTTTCACCATTTCTGAATTTACACTCAACTAAAATAATAATTTTGATTTTCTCATTTTTTTAACAAGTTTGACTTTCTTTATTTATTAACACTGGGGTCATAGAATGAAAGCGTCCGTAGAGAGATCTTCGGATGTCCTGAAGGGATAAATTCCTCGTCCTTCGATTTTTATCAGTTCCAAGCTATGCAATTAAACCAAGATCATTGTCGATATTAGTTTATATGTTAAGCCCCATACTTATGACTGTGAACTTTCCAACTCCCATCTTGGATATTACGATTGAATGTGTGTACTCATTTTAATTTAACCATAGGACCAACGTATTTCATAGTCATAATTCAAAATGAATCAGGACCTAAAGGCGCCCAAAATTAAAAAACCAAAAAAAAACTTATTATGACTTTCGTACTTGATTTACGAGATTTTAAACTTTAGAACTTTTTGCAAAACAGTTTCAACATCATAATCATAAGTCCTTTAAAGCTAGGAATGCGTTGCTTAGTTTTAACACCCTAATCGTGGTTAACGGTAGTAGGATATCTACGACCAACGACGTGTTCTTTAGTTTGAAAACCACCCGTTGCTAGCGTTAGTGGGAAATCACATAACACCTTCTTCCTAAAATGGCGCTAGGATTGGTGTCTTTGTTTTGAAACACTCACCTTGGACCTTTCTTCCTAGTGAGATATCACGACACACCAAATCCTAGAAGTAAAGATGTCTTAGTTTGAACCCCACCTCGTTGCTATGCGGTAAGTGGATTATCACGACACATCTTTTACTGCTCCATATACATGAAACTGCATGCTTCTTTGGCCAAAATTTTCTATATATCATGCATTTTTTTGCAGTTCACATTTCATTCATGCTTCTTTGGCATTTATCTTTTAATCACTATTAAAATCTCGTTTTGAAAAAACTCAAGTTACAAATTTGAAGTTTTTTCTGGACAAATTCGATTGACCTTAGGTTGATTTAAAATGTGTACGTATGATTAGGTGGATTAGAAATTCACGGGAGCGAAGAGATAAACCACATGATATCGTATAAGTTTTTAGAAGTATCTTGCTTAGCACATAAAACTTGTATTTAACTCTTCATTTCTTAGTTCTTCACATTTTTAATTCAAAGCTATAGAATTCGTGAAGCTTGGCCTAAAAGGAAACTAGCTAGGGCTCAACACGCTTCCGATAAGTCAAAATGTTTTTTAATTTTCTACCCAAATGAAAAGCAAAAATGGACAAAACACTTATTTATTTTGCAAAATTACAATTATTTCATTTTTTTGTTATTTTGGTTGGTAAAAACGGGTTTACGTTTGGTAACAATGCTCGCATGGCAACAATTCAAATCGAAGATACCCCCGCCAAACTAGGAACTAAATTCGGCCTCGATGATTTTGAAGGGTAACTACATTAATCTAAAGGCATTTAGAGGTATGCCAAAAGTTGAAAACGTTATAGTCAATAGATTAGGATATCGGATTCCCAATTGAAGCGTGAAGATGTGAAACTCTTGATGTGAATGGACAAACTGAGAGTCTTCACAATCCGGGCAATCCTGGACAATAATCATAACAACAACATGGAAAACACGGGTAATGGAAAAGACAAGCTATCTCACAAAATAACAACACTTATTTATATTATAACTATGGATAAGCATGGGGTGCCTCCCACGAAGCGCTTGTTTAGGGTCGCGATGCTTGACCCATCACAAGGATTTATTGGATCCTTGAGGAAACAAGTGGAAATTAAAATCATCATCGGACTTTCATTCAAGTGACTACATAAGTATTGATTTCATGAAAGTTCCACTCCGATGTGATACATCCGGCTTAGAAGTTTGATACTTTTGAATTGCCTGGGTTCCAAATTGTGTCTTCATCCCCACAGGAGAGAAGATAAGGTGGATACGGGAAGGAAAAGAAATGGTGAGAAAGTTCCATAAAACATAAACGAAATGGACTTCAATAGAAGGTGATGAAAACTAACCTCAAGGGTGGGCAAAACACTAAGAACATGAATCTTGGTTTCTTGTTTGGAAAAATTTTTCTACCACATCCATTGTGAAATTGCCCAGCTCGGGCTTCATCCTTAAAGAAACAATCATTACTCTGTTGTGATATGATTTGAGCGAGTTCTTCGGCGATTCCTCATGAAAATCACTCTATTGGTAAAGGATTGATATGTATTGATCGAATAGAATCAAAGATGAACGAATCATATTTAGAAAAAGAAGAATCTGAATAAGTAGTGGTTACTGCCTCACTACTATCTCTTCATTGTGATTGTTTGAGAATAGCTTCATAATATGGAAGAGTTAAATCATGATGAAGGAGTAGTGGGGCTGCCACTACTAGGCTATTCCAAATTAAAGCAGAAAGATTCCGATTCGGGCAATGAATTATCAAAGGTGTGAGTCTCCTCAAGAAAAAGGTTAGGAAATGTGGAGGTTAGACCTTGGTCAGAAACAACGGAAGATGGAAGGGATTATCTTTTAATGCTTTGATTTTAGCAACAAGACGATTGCATTAACAATTTTTCACGGAAGGTATCGTCTTTGATAAACGAATGTCTATCTCAATTCCTTCCAACTTCTTGGAATAACAATCTCCATCACCTTCGAGCTAACTGGACCTCAGGAATTGGAGGTGATGCCCTCAAACATACTCGACATCGTTACTGGAGAGGAATCTTCATCAGTCAAAGTAGGAATCAACGTTTAGAATCAAAGTAATCCTCAGATTGATCTTTTGAAAATGTCAAGATGCGGAGAATTGTCCATGAAAAGGCACATCACACACTTTTCGGGAACTCCTTTGGACTCGCTTGGGATTGGGGACAAGGATTTCAACACTAGACTTTATGAATTCGTTTCCGATTCCGTTGCCGAAATTGGGTCAGATGCTCATTCTCATTATTAGAGAGTTTACGGGTCTCGAGTTGATAATACGGGTGTGATTTGCAATGGTATAGTCATTGCATCATCATCATCACTATTGGGGATCTTCCATATAGCGCTCTTTAGCTGCTTGCTCTTATTGCAATTCGCTTCTCTTCTTCTTTCTTTTGATAGCTTGAGCATATCAAATCATGCAAGGTTTTCATTTGGTGTATTTAGATGCTAAATCCAGAATTGAATTGCTCATTTTGAGAATTGGAAAAAATCATTTTGAGAATTAAGATCTGATGATAGACGGTATATTGCGAGGTTGTAATGGTCAAAACCGAAAAGAATTAGATCATAGCAAGGATTTTGCTCATGATAATAGTCGTATTCAATTTGTTGACACTGAAAAGTCTAATGAGGTACCTCCCACATAGTTACAACACAAAGGAATTGTTGTTGAAGACTTTTGAGGATTTTGTGAGATATTAAAGTCTTGATTGTAACACAGTTCCGATTGATTAAAACGGAACTTGGGAGTGATCAATCGTAACCATAATGAACATGTTTCCAAAATTCTCATAAGTATGTGTCGGGGGTTGTGGAGATGGTTTGAATAATCGGGAGTGTTATTAGATGAGTACGGAGTTAAAACATTTGGTGTTTCACTCCGAATCTTACAATAAAAACAAACTCCATCATATTCATTGCAACCACATTTTTGGCATTGACCAAAAATTTTTGGTATTTGCACACTTTTTCGAGCTTGTGGAATTCTTATCAACAAGTTTGTTTGGTTGGCTCCGGATTAAGAGATAACTCGGAGTTTTCGGTGGACAATTTATAACCAACATGAGACACCTTTCCCACAAGACTTACAGTGCATGGTTGACAAAAAGATGCCATCTAACGATTACCACCACACTAGCAACAAACACTTTTTGGTCGATTCGTGGAGAGTTTTGTGAGGAATTGACACTGGGGTACTTGTTTGACAACGGAATGGCTCTCTAGGGCATTAACAACGTTGGAATTGTTCATTGGATGATTGGAAGTTTTTGAAACTTTTGAACAGCTTTCTCCAATATTCTTTCGTGTCATGGGGTCACATTCTTAGACAATTAAGGACATGCACCATGTCTCTCCACAACTCGAAACAAATTCTTTGCTCAATCTTCAATGTGTTTGTTGAGAGATTCGGGCATTGGAACTAAGAATCTTGTTTTTGTGTTTCTCTTTGAAAAACTAAAGGCTGAATGTGTGCAAATTTCCACAAGCCGAAAGGCTTATTAATCGCTTTAAGGCGATAATCGTATGATGTCATAGAATTAAAATAGATAGAAGGGATAAGGAAGAATTAACATGATACGAAGAATAAAGAAGGAATTATTTTTGGTTTCTTTCGAATTTTATAACAACATATTTTCACAATTGGACAAAACAGATAGACAACTAAACCTGATATTCAATCTTACTTCACGGAGCTCTCTGAATGAAAAAACGCACAGGTGAGCGGAGGAGTAGGAATAGCGCGAAGCTTATTTCTCCTTTCGGGTCGTAGTTCCTAGGAACAACCCTCCTTATACCCACATTATAGCTTGTCAATCAGAATGAGGTGAGCCGTATTATCGTATAGTGGACACAGAGGCAAGTTTTAAATCTTTGGTTCGATTGGGGAAACCTCGTAGTTCAGGAACTTATTATGATATATACCTCAGTGGAGAATATTTTTATTTTCGTTTATTTTACCAATTAGTGAACTTTTAAATTTTTATGGACAATTTTTTTTTTTTTATTTTAATTTTTTTTTTAATTTTTATTAGATATGTACTACATTAAAAAGAAAAGATAAATATTTTGGTGTTTTTTTTAATTATGATATTTTAAACAATAAGACAAGTTCAGATCTAAATAGTCGTATACAATCGTAGCAAATCGCCTCCCCGGCAACGGCGCCAAAAAATTGATTCGTGGTATAGCACACACTTATATAGCAACCCTAATACAGATCCTAACCGAATGCCCTTGACCAAGGCAAAAGGTCAAATTCCACAAAAGGATAAAATACAAAGATAGAATCATGATAAAAAGATTCCGGAAGAGATATTCCGGGTCGTATGTCCCAACGAGGCTTGCAATAGAAAGTAATCCTGGTTTATGAGAAATTGAATGATGGAGAATAATTTAGATATGATGGAAACACTGGATATAGTACAACTAAAAAATTAATTAAATAAAACTCTAATTTAATCTACGGGAAAACAGATATAGGAAATGGGATCTTAAAAAAATACGGGCAAACAAAAATTGGTTATGGGGAATCCTAAAATTTAAATCTATACCTAAAATACGGGGCAACTGAATCTCGGTATCGGGAAACCTAAATACTAAAAATTAAGAAAATAAATGCTAAATTAAATTAAAAAACTTTTAACAAATTTTATATCTAAAAATCACAAATTTAAAATGAAAATTTTAGGAAAAAGAATTAGAATTTTTTATGTATTTTTGAATTTTTTATGAATTTTCTAAGATTTAATGATTTATCAAAAATAAACTTTTTCTAAAAATTAACACTAAAATTTTTCTTTTATTTTTCAAAAATACTAGATTTAAAATGAAAATTAATGCAAAAAGAATTTTAATTTTTCAACTATTTTTCTATTTTTTATGATTTTTATAAGAAAAAGTAATAACTAAAATCTATTTTAATTGCTAGAAAATACAAATTTAACTGGAAAAATATAGAAAAATGGTTTTAATATGCTAAAATGGTGCAGAAAATTAATAGAAACAAAAGCCCTAATTTTTAAAAGCTAATTAAACCCTAATTTGATTGATTAAACTAAGAACCCTAATTTTATAAAACTATTTTGAAAAATATTAAATCTAATTATTTATCTAGAAAAGACAGGGTAGAAATGGTAATAAAGGAAAGAACAGGGTAGGCGGGCGAATATTGGAAATTTTACACTATAGAGAAAACGGGTACCCCTTAACTATGAGAAAACTACCAAACAGACCCTACGAATTTGGCTTATTTTTGCTTATTAAAAAGTGAGATTCAAAAAAAACTTAAAACTACAAAGGTGTAAAACAGCTTATACTCTACAACATTAACAAAAGGACTTTGCACTTTTAACCACAGAATAAGCTAGAAAATAAGCTGGTAGATGCTGTCACAGAAAGTGCTTGTTTGAGAGCTTTTTAGAACTTTGGCTTATTTTGAGCTTATTACTTAATGAAACTTTGAAACAAAAGAAGCTAATTGGTGCTCAAGATGTGCACTAAAAGTTTCTATAGAAAAATAAGCTCTGTTTTCACAAAGTTCACAAGAAAAATTAAATGAGAAAATGCTAAATTTTGCTGGTGCACTTGGTTGCTGATACACTTGGCATTAGGATCTAAAATGAACTAAACTCCACAATTAAAACTCTAAAATTCTACTTACTTATCATGTCTAATACTGACTTATCTATGTATAATCTCTAAATTCTTATTAACTCACAAATTTTTATAGTACTTCTTACTGAAAAATCCCCTGGTGCTGGCAATGAGTTTTTACACTCTAACTTTTATAAAACTAAACTCTAACTTCTAAAAGCTGATTGAATACTTGTTATATAACCTAACTCAACTAATTGAAAGGCTTTGACAAAGTAAGGTTGACTTTAAAAGTCAAATTGAGCTTTAACCAAACACTCCTTTAAGTAAAACTGCCAAAACCAAATGAGCTTAAAAGCTGGTTTGAAAGCTAATTAAGCCAAAACCTTTTACCTACTCACACTAAATTTGACCTACTTAAAATAATTAAGCACTTAAAACTACAGCTTATTAGGAAAAATAAGCAAGTTTATCTCCTAGGCTTATACTACTCACTTATGACAGAAATTGAAAAAGTACATTCAAGCTTGGTTTTAAACTAAACTAGCCTTAAACTAACAATATTACAAACTGACTTAACTAAATGAAACAGTAATAGACATTAAAATCCAATAGAGAAAGAAATTTGTAATAAGCTAAAAATTGCTAATTTGAATTTGAGACAGTAAAAACCTGAAATGAAGTTGTCTCAGCAAATAAGCCACTCTAGTAGAGTGAGTGGCTTAGAAATGAATCACCTAGGTGGCACCTTGCCTCTAGACCAAAGAGCATTAAGCTCAATAAGCTAGATGAAGCTTATTTCTCCTTGTTGCTTGAAATTGAACTCAAAACACTTAAGTAATCATGATGTTGATTAAAATGAGAAAATTAGTGCTTAAGAAACAAAGTTTAACTAAAATTGAGCTTATTAGAAGCAATAAGCTCAAACGAGCTTATTTAGAGCTTATTTGATTGAAATTTGAGCTTATTAGCTCTTTGTTGCTTAATATGAACTCAAATCACTCAAATGATCATACTTTTAGTGTAAAATGATTAAAATAAGGAAATGAATGCTTAATGAACAAATTTTAACTAGAATTGAGCTTATGAGGATCAATAAGCTCACATTAGCTTATTTAGAGCTTATTGATCAAATACGGCTTGAAAAGTAAATCAAAGAAAACAAAGGCTTGAACATTGAGTTGTTATTGCTAAAAAGATGTAGTACAAGATGAATGAGCAAGAGTACAAGTAATGAAAGCTTGATTACAAAAATATGTAAAAGAAATGCTTTAAATTGAAAAACACAAACTGAAAATTTAAAAACTAAACTACCACAACAAAATGTGAGTCCTAACACTCTATTTATAGAGTAGATGTGAAGAGAGGGAAAATTTCTAGAATGATCCTTTTAAATTTCAGCCCTTGATCTTTTTGAAACCGATTTGTGGCCGTTTGATGAGTTGTATGATGTGTCCTGGCCAATCATGTGTTTACACGTGGTGGTTGTTGATTGGGGAGAGAGTATGAACGGATTTGGGTCTTAAAAAGGAGCGGGGGTGGGGTAAATTTGGGATTGGGTTTGTTGTAATTGTGGCGGGAAAATCAGTTACAGCAGTTGGTTAGTTGCGAGTTATGCGGGGTGTTTATTTGAATGTTTGGAAAGTGTGCACAAATGGCCCCTGCGTTTGCTCCGCCTCTTTCTAGTTATAAAGGAAGGTTTCATTTTGACAACTTCAGTCCTTGTTATTTTCTTTGCTCTTTTCTTCTTTATTAAACACACTTTCTTCTCTTGGCAAACTTGGTCCTTGAAACTTCAAATTTCCAAATAAACCCTTGAGACTTTGAAAACTTGTCATAACTAGCCCCTTGACTTTATGTGTTGACCTTTGACTTCATTTCTTGCTGTGTCGGGCTGATCCGGCTGTGATCTTTGGCTGATTCTTTACTCTTGCTCTTGACTCTTTGTCTTTTTCCCGTTTCTTGTCGGTTTTTGATCGTTTTTGCTTCTTTTTGTCTTTTCAATCCTTTCCTGCACAATTGGACATAAAAGCACACATTTTCTATTCTTTTGGCATTATTCTTGGCTTTTATTAGGCAAAATCCCGGGTAAATTAATATACAATTTAGCAAATATCATCTTCTCAAAGAATATTCAGTTATGAGATTTTCATGTCCATTAATAGTTTTACAGAAATAGCTTGAAGTCCTTCCTCGGTAGTGCTCAAAACAGCAGTTTCCTAAAATTGTTCAATAAGGGACACAAAAATGATGGGATTTTCAGTAAGAGCATAGTAGATATGGCTTGAAGTAAGAAAATCTATGATTTCATCAAAACCCTCACTACTGTCAGATTTAACCAAATATGCGACCATAATGCTTGTCGTAAAATTCCAATTGTACCATTTGATGAATGAAAAGATGATGAATGAGGTGGGATTAGTTCGTGTGATAAAGTGTAAGGTTCTGGTAGAGTGAATTGAATTATGAGTGAGGTTTAAAAGAGTATGTGTTCACCGACTGTAAAAGAGTTGTACTTATCTTGAAGAAATCGTTTAAGCTATAGATAAAACGAGAAGTCTCCAATTAGTCAAACCCTATAAGCTATAGATGTGGCAGAAATATCTCAACGGCTCTTTGATTGAGGAAAATCTGTTAGGACTCAAACAGTACTAACGATCACTTAGCAGTACTAAGTTTGGTCTAGCAGTACTAATTTTAAGTCTAACAGTACTAACTTCATCCAGCAGTAGTAATACTTCCAAGCAGTATTAACCTACACTGATAGTACTAAGTGTGGTACCAAGCAGTATTAACTCCAAACTTGATCCATTAAAGATATGCAGCACCAATGTAGACTCTCATATACTCTCTTTATGTTTTTAAACTCACAAAATATCTCTCAATTCTTTTTTCTCACAAATACACAATTCTGATTTTCACACACAACTCTCCTTTCTGTTTTTGAACTCACCAAATCTCTCTATTCTTTTTCCTCACAAAACAGATAAGTTGGGTACAGTTTCCATCATTCATAAGGTTCCAAACTGTCCTCCCCACTTCCAAGTGTGTAACCTCTTAAGAGAGGTGGGTCATTGGACTGTTTTATAGTTTTTGGCAAACTACCAGCCATAAACGGATTTGGGAAGTCTTTACCAAGGCCGTTTGCTTTGGACTAGCCAATGCTTCATTGCAATAACATGGTGCATTGATAACCATATAGTTTTTGGTAAACTATCAACCATCAACGGATTTGAGAAGTCTTTACCAAAACCGTTTGCTTTGGACTAGCCAGTTCTTGATGTCTGTTAGACATGGTGAACTGATGACCATTTGTTGTGTGGTTTACAACCAACACTGAAGGAACACGCTACCATCATATTCCTCCCTTCAGAGAAAGCTTCTAGCAGTCACACCAATCGATATGTACACAACAGTACTAACTGAACCTAGCAGTATTAATTTTTGTACTAGCAGTACAAAGTTGTAACTCACAGTATCAACTAAGCTCAGCAGTATTAACCAAGTATTCATCATATTTACCCTCTAGTGTACATATAACCTCCCCTCAAATATAGCTACAGATTTAACATCCCAATGCTAACCACCAAAAAGTTAAATCTTGTGACATCAAATCCTTTGGTGAGAAGGTCTGCAACATTAGAGTCTTGGAATCTTGATACTTCTATCATCTCTTTTTCAAAGCAATCTCTGATAAAATGAAACGAATTTCGATATCTTGGTCCTAAGATATGAGCAACTAGATTCTTGAAAACACTTATAGTGCACTTAAATCAATATGGATTTTGGTGTTCATGAAATTAAAACCATAATCCATCATCTGATTCTGTATCCATAGTACTTGCCCACAACAGTTAGCAGCTGCAACATATTCTGCCTTAGTAGTAGAATTTGCCACAATAGTCTGCTTCTTGCATTGCCAAGATATCAATCTTCTACCAAGAAATTGACAGCCACCTGTTGTTGTTTTGTTCAGTCAAGGCTAGCGTCCTCCAATCACTGCTGAGAAAGCTTCCAGTTCAAAAGTGAATCTCTAGGTATACCATAAACCTAGATTGGGTTGATGTTTGAGTGTACCTAAAAATCCTTTTTAGTGCATTTAAGTGTAAGCTTTGGAGTGCCTTGAAATCTAGCACAGGCACAATATAGCAAACATGAAGTCTGTCTTGATGCAGTCAAATACATCAGGGAACATCTAGATCGGTAGATAATTACATCTACCACTTCACCATCTTTCATCCTTGACTAGTGGACTTTATTAGACCAATAGTGAGTAGTAGCTTTTTGATGAACCAAAAATCAAACTTCTTAAGTATGTCAGCTACATACTTGTCCCTGACTAAAAGAGATTCCATCAGGGTTGTTGTTTCACTTGAAGTCCTAAAAAGAAAGGTGAGTTCACCATGGAGCTCCTTTGGAATCTTTTTAGTTTCCGCATAGTTAATTGTATTACATCAGTGTTTCATTGTTATCGACTTGGATTTATTCAAGGAAGTAACATCCTTTACATGCTAAAGGCTTACTATATTAAGGTATATCGATCTAACAGGTACCTCTCTTGGAACCATTTTCCATCAGAAAAGAAGAAAGTGTCTCATACCAAGCTCTAGGGGCTTGATGAAGACCATAAAGAGCTTTAATCACCTTATAGACTTTGTTTGGATGAGCATGATCAACAAAGCCTAGATGTTGATGGACATACACCTCCCATTCTATAGTGCCATAGAGAAATGCACTTTTAACATCCATTTAGTAGACAGTAAATCCCATGTATGATGCAAAGGCTAAAAATAACCTGATTGCCTCTATCCTGGCAACAGGTGCAAAAACCTCATCATAATCTATACCTTCCTCCTGTCTAAACCCTTGTGCTACAAGCCTTGCTTTGTTTTTCACAACAATACTTCTCTCATCCCTTTTATTCTTAAAGACCCACTTTGTGCCAATTACCTTTTTCCCAGATGGTAAATCAACAAGTATCAAAACCTTTTTGTAATTTGAACTGCATCAATTCCTCTTGCATTGCTTTAACCCAGCTTTCATCTTGTAAGGATTGTGATATGTTCTTGGGTTCTTCTTGGGAGAGAAAGCATGCTAACAAACAATTCTGATGATCTTTGTGATTAGTTCTATTCTGTTTGGAGATGTAGCTCACCAATGCTTGTTGTGCTGAAGAAGCCTTTTGAATCTTTCCTCTTGTTTGAACTGCTGACTTAGGATCTCCTAGAATTTGATCTTTTGGATGGTCCTTATGAATTCTAAGTGTGGGAATAGGACTGACATTAATGGTGTCATCCATATTGTTGAAATCAGCCACTGCACCCACATTCTCATCATCATAGGCTCCATTGAATATGCCATCATTTGAAAATGCATTAGAATCATATTCTAAATCAGGCATATTTGGATCAATGGGTAAATCATCATTAGGGAGAGTAGATGCATCAATAGGTATTTTTCCTCCAAGATAGACAAATGATGATTCACCAGCATTTGCACCTATGGGAGTACTAACAGCACTAACATATGGCGTGGTAGCAGTACTAACAGATGACCTACTGATAGGTCACATGAATCTTGAATCAATCATATCAACATGTAAGATTAGAGAGAATGAGGGCAAGTAAAGTGAAAATTAAAATCTTATTATGGAGGGAAAATGATAGTTAATTACAAGGGCATTACCCTCTAATGAAGATTAGAGGGCTATTTATAGGCAATGGGAGGGAGGCTTCCCTTCCTTATTTTCCTAACTTGTCAATACTAGTCCCTAAACTCTGGTTATTATGTTATTTCTTAAGAACCCTCAAAAAGGTTTTTTATGGTGTAGCTTGCAACATCTTCTAAATGAATCCTTGGTTCCTAATTGCGTGTGAGAGCGATTAGAGAAAGCAGTATTGATTTCCTGAGTAGGTCCTTTATCTTTTCCTAATGAACCTGCAACATAAGAATCTTGTGTACCTTTACCCTTACCTCCTTTGGGATCACTTCTAAAACCATAAAGCCTCCATTGTAATCTTCATAGTCAGAAAGATAAGCTTTGTTTCTAGTCATATGGCTAGAGCAACTACTATCCACCACTGTGTGATCCTGTAACAAGATCTTTAGATTGCCCTGCATAAAAGGTAAGATAATTAGTATCTCATAGGGACCCAAGCCATTACAGACTTAGAAATCCCTTTTGGGTCAACATACTCAACCTTCTTGAGCATGAATGGTCCACTGTTACTTGTATACATGATCAAGTAATATCCCTTAGGCTCAAACCCACATTGACTTTTAAAAGGTCATACCCAACTTAACCCTTACTAGTATTGACTACTGCTCTTGACCCAGATAATGGTCAAGATTTTTGCGAACCCCAAAATTTTTAACATCTTGTTTTAAGTATTATGGGTCTAAAAGCAGGTTTTTTGTGTAGTTAAGAACTCTTGATAGGTGAATATGAGCCTCTTGGTCTTACATTGTCCTTTCTTGGTAAATTGGACTAATAGCAACCACTATTTTGTGCTAATTTTGGAGCAAATGCTTAACATCAACTAACCATGCCTAACATTACTTAACTGGCCTAGCATACTAACTGGCCTATCAGTACTACTCTATGAACTGCTCTTTCTCTCAATTTGCTTAACAAGAGTAATCAAACCTGTTTGTTTGAACTCCTGATGTGGACAAAATTCTTTCTAAATGAGGGTATATTTGAAAACTTTTGATGAATAACCCTTTAAAATATCCCATAACTGGTTTTGGTCTACCCTTTAACCAGTATTGACCACAGTTTTCAGCTTAGGTTCTTGACTCTGTTTGTCATGAAAATTACAATCTTTGATCAAATGGTCAATACTTTTACAGACAAAGCAAGCTTTTATTTTCTTAAAACTAATTCCTTATTTCTAAGAAGTTTGATCAATTTTATCAACTCTAGTTTTAACTGTTTGAGTCTCATTTATCTTAACAGGACTAACTATTTGCACTTCAGACACATCATCCTCATCATCTGAGTTCCAATCCTCGAATGATAAACTTTATTCTTCTGATAACTGATTCATAACGGTCTTAGAATTTTAAGTATTTGCTTCATTTGTTTTACCTATAGTCCACTTGTTTTAGTATTAAGATCAGTTGTTTTTTACTCAATTATTTTCTTCCTAATGACATATTCATCTAAACCTGCAAATGATATGTCAGCTCTTGGGGTTAAGAAGTTCCATGTTATAAGAGGGGGGACAGCATGAAACCCATCTGCTTTAGAAAACCTATCATTAGCTGGTGTGGACTCTTCATCACTAGATCTTACATCAAAAACACTCAAACTAATCTTACTATCAGTTTCAGAATTGTTACTCATTTCATTCAATTGTGTGCAAATAGTCCTAAACTATTTTTAATTATCTCTAGCACTCCATTTAGACTGTTTGAGTAATTCATCAAGATTCTTGGATTATTCTCCCGGCAGTTTTCTATCTTAATTTAAACTCAAACTTTCCTAAAAGCTTTATTTTAATTCCAGATTAAAGGTTGTTAATTTTATTTCTCTGCATTTAAGCTCATAGTTTTGAAACTCATATTTTTCACCCCAAGCCAATTCATTCTTTTCATGTACAAGTATCCTAGATTCTAGTGACTCTAAGGCTAACTCATAACCTGAATTTCTAGTCTTGCTCTGCTATGTTTTTCGTCTATTTCACTATCATAAATCTCATATGAAGAGTTTTTAAAAAAAAAGATTCAAACATTGTTAGAACATTTTTTTGTACCTCATTGTCAGAAGAACTGATGAGCTTGAAGAAGAAATTTCCATTAAAGCATATTGACTGGTCTATGTCAAAATCATTACTCCAGTTATACCTCCTAGACCATCTTAGCCAACCAATGCCTATGATGAAAAGAGGCAATTTGTTGGTGCAATTGCTCCTTGCATTGTTTACAATAAATCTTTTCCCAAGATTCCTTTCCAGATCTGCATTCCCTAGTAAAGTGCCCTTTTCTATGACAGTTGTAGCACGTAATTTTTGATTTATCAAGTGAAACATGTCGTTTTTCTTTGAAATCCATGTTCCTTCCTGTCTTCTGAATAAATTTCCTCACTCTGACAATCAACATAGCCACCTTCCATCTAAGATCCAATTCTTCCAAGTCATCTTCATCAATCTGCTGAAAATCCTCATTTTCAAGTTGAGGACTGGTTGTTGGTTGTGGCAAAGAAAGAGCACCTACACCATGAGCCACATATGGTAGATGAAACTTGCTAATTCCTCCAGCAGAACTAACCCAAAATCTCCACTGGGCAGTACTAAACTTCAATAGTATTGCTAGTGTTTCTTAAGGAAAGAAATGCGCAAGTTTCTGAGAAGTATAACGTGGACCTGAAGACCTTTTCATCTCCTCTTGTAGACCCAAAGGTTGTTGTAGAGGTCATCAATTAATCATCTCTATCATGTCTGGCTATTTTCTCAATTATTAGAGCAATTTGATTCCATGGAAGGAGAAGACTTCTTAGGAACTATCTTCTGGTTGATATCTTTTCCTTTGATATTGGAGCACCATGAACCCTCTAATTGAACATTATGAGTTTTTAACCTATCATAAGCCTCTGTCCAGAGTTTTCATTAGATGTATGTTGAAAAGTTTTTCAAATTGAAGTTTTAGAACATTTTTCCTGCATCTAATCAGATTCTTCAATACCTCCAAACCTTATTTGAATTGACATTCCCAAGTGATTTAGCATCTGCAACATTGTGAAACTTGATGAGATATTTCATCAAGGTATGGCCTAAAAGGCAAGATGCTCCTTAACTCTTTCCCTGATTCCTTTTAGCAGCAGTTAGTTTTGGCAGTCTTAAGGAGCAAGGAGCAGATGTTTCTTCTCCAGTTGGTGCATGCTCTTCTTCTAGATCTTCATTGACAATAACATCCCATAGGTTATGGTTTGTATGACAGATATATTGTCGCATTCTCATGTTCCAAATATCATATTCTCCCTTCCTAATGATAGGGATTTTCATTGTTACGCTAATTAAATTTATAAAAATAAATTTATAAAAGTGAATAAAGAGTAAAAAGTATTGTTCATCAGAGGACTTAAAATACTAAAATGTAATATTTTGATACATCGTCTTAATACGAAAGCGTGGACGTAAAGAACGTAAGAAACGGACTTAAAACGATAAAGTTACGCCATTTTTACTAAAGTAATATTTATAAACATTTTAACTTTATAAATCTGATTTCTCTAATACAAATAGATGGTGATGTAGCTATATAGAATTATATACGGTATTAGTCATTCAAAGTACTTAGTACTCATACGACCTAAAATTAATTAGGTTGCATACGGACGTTTTCGTGACACATTTTCATTCTGTGATTTACTTTGTTGATTCATTCACTCGAGGTGAGTTTATAGCCCCTCTTTCACTTGTTTTACATTTACTTTACAAATCTCGAGGGAGAATACATGCTCATTACAACTTGTTTACATATTCATTTACAATCTCTTTTACATACTTAATTGCATACTTGATTTTGTAACTTGGTTACACGCTCGTTTACATACACATTGACAAAACTGTTTACATACTCATTGCGAACTTGTTACAACTTTGTTATACACTCATTTCAATATCTCACGGTGGGATACAATACTTGTTTTTACTTATGGACGCAACAACTATACTTTACTCTTATGATTACGGATTAGCTTAAGTTGCATGAACTGTAAATTACTCGGAGGGTAAGCGCGAATGTTATAAAATAGATCTATTCGGGATGGGTGATTAGCTATCATTGGACAAACGAACGTTATACCATGTTGGAATACGATTGGATTGGTGTCTACAGGGCCAACAACACATACTCATGAACTCTTACTGTGCCTTGAATAAAGTGGCATACCTATAAGTCTACGCCGCATTTTCATGAACTTAGGGGTGAAATCGTAATCACACATGGTGACTATTGTATTGGATACAATGGTCATGCATACTTGACAAACACTTTGTTCCATCAATACTTAACTTTTGTGACTATCGTATAGGATACAATAGTCATACACATCCTTGATTTCAACATTCATGCATACATTTTTGATGACTATTATAACGATTGAAATGGTCATGCATACTTTACCACAGCTTTGGTCTAATTATACTTAACTTTTTGTGACTATTGTATGGGATACAATAATCATTACACAATTTTGGTTCAACGTTTATACTTACAAAAACCTATGAACTCACCAACTTTATGTTGACACTTTTGAGCAGGTTTTTCTTAGGTGAATTAGATGCTTGACATACATGATGTGCATTGAAGTCAAGACTATACAAGACTACATTCATGGATTTCTAAAAACAAATCTCGTTGTATTATTTCAGTCTTACATTATTGATGCAACTTTGGGACCAACGTTATAACAAATTCAAATTTTGGTTATATCAACGAGATCACTTTTAAACGACTCATTTAGAGTTCGTTCTCTCATATCTTGTAAAATGTACTTATGAAGTAACACTCCCGTACATAATTCCGTTGCGACCCAAATTTGGGGGTGTTACACAAATAATGAAAATTAAAAACACATGACACTCCTAAAATTCATAAAATAAAAAGATTAGGTTGCCTCTCAATAAGCGCTTTTCTTTATTAACGAGTCTTCTAGCTAGACTCGGAGTCATTTTCTTTGCGTGAATCCTTTACTTATCCTACAACTCTTGGCTTCAAGTGATCCTTCAAGATCTAGTCTTTCAATTTTCCAACTATATGATGAACCTAGCTTATTAATATCCTTATAGAATATGTTCTCTAAATCTGACGGGCTTTCACATCCTCTCCTAAAATCATCATCGCTAAGTATTACCCTAGATGACAATAAATCATGCCCCTCACTAGTTAAGTAATCCATTTCTGAATCTCTATATGATGTTTTAAAAGTGACTTCCTTAATTTCGTTCATGAATGTAATTAATCCTTTTTCTCTATCTAGTATTAACTTGGTGGTTTCCATAAAAGGTCTGCCAAAAACAACTTGTGATAGGCTAGGATCAATGTTTGCTTCAACATTCTCCAAAATAGTGAAATCCATGACATGACCCATATTCCCCACAAACACATGCATTTCCTTTCCAATGGCGTTATAATAGGCTAAGGACATAATATTCATAGGTAAATCTAAATAGATATATATTCGCAATGAACTTACGCCCTATTATACATGGAATCTTTAGGTTACTAGGATCCCCTTTTCAATTCTAAAGTCAATGTTTAATGAAAAACTTGGCATTTTCACTATTAAGGACTCATAGACTGATTCATCACGCACATCAACCAAATCAAAGGGCGGTTCATATTCCATCCATTCCCCTTCTTCCTCTATCTTAGTTCCATTCTTAAATGCTTCATCTTCTAAATCACTAGCCTTATTATCGTTTCCTATGTCATTCGACACTCCCTCTTTTACTATTATCTTAGAATCCTTTGATTCCTTATCTACTGTTTTATCATCCTCCACAACAAAGTTACGATTCTCACTCTCAAACACACTGTCAAATTTATCCGAAACAACCTTCTACAATGTGTTGATCTGATTGATTACTTCATCTTGTTGTTGCTTGAGTTGGGTCCCAAGACTAAACAATCTATTTTCTTGATGAGAATCAAAATCAAATAATATCGTTTTAATTTTTGCTTGATAATTGGGAGATCCATATGGCACATTGGAAGAGTAGGTTGAGAACGATCCATTTGAGGGATTTGTAAAGGTTTGATTGTGTGCCCAATTGAAGTTTAGTTTGTCCTTCCAAGCATTGGTGGCTTCATTAAAGTTTCTTGGCTCTTGGTTAATACTGAACGACTTACCTCCCACTCCATTGTTACGTGAGGATGTGTAGTCAACAAAAGCTTGCTCCGGATTTTCCATGCAATATTGAGTGTCGTGGGGACCGCCACAAATCTCACATGAAGAAGAGATTTTGTTTACTTGAACGAATGGTTTAGGAGCAAGATAAGCTACCATCAAGTGTTGGACTTTATTTTCTAGCTCAATGAGACGACGGTCGGATGTACTCATGACATCTTGAGGCAAAGAGATGGCCTTGACTAGTTTATCGAAGTCCCTTGGGTCATTCCAACTTTCGTTTTCATAGAGGGCGAGGTCCTCTATAAGCTCCCAAGATTCCTTGGTGCTTTTTCATGTAGCCTATTACCGGCCGAATGATCGATGGCATGCCTTTCGGCTTGATTGACATGGTCATAAAATATTTAGACTTGGAGCCAAAGATCGATGCCATGATGAAGGACTATTTGAAGTAAGTCATTGAAACGAGTCCATGCTTTGAAAAGAGATTTAACATGATGTTGGAACATCAAGATGTCATTTCTAAGATTGGTAGTTCTCCATGGTAGAAAAATAGAGCAAGGAAACGGGTAGTGAGATCCTCCCAAGTGAAGATAGACCCTGCAGGTAGACGTTCAAGCCAATTGCTAGCTTGGTCATGAAAGGAAAATTGAAATAAACTGATGAGGTCTCATTTTATATACTTTTTCGGGGTCATTTAACCCCTAAAACATGCAAATATGCCCAAAATAT
>BQNB010060740.1:8561-28605 GCA_026074375.1 Tanacetum coccineum
TCCATTTGGTCAAAAACTGTTTGTACTTCCATTATTTCATTTAGAAGATCTTTATCAAACACATTGAAGATGTCTTTTAAAGATTTTAGAAATGGAATAATTTCATTGTTAAATACAGCTTTAGTACGTTCAAACCCCCATTTACCTTCTGTACGAGCATTAGGTGTAGTCCTTATCTTCACCACGCTATTAAACTTGGCAAGGTGGATTTGAGCTTTTTAAGGCTTTCATTCACCAAGCTTACCTTAGGAAGTTCCTTAGGAGCTTCCATTTTGACAGGTGATGCATCAGAAGATTTACTGGAAGGGTTTGACATATGATACCAGAAAGTTGTTCAGTCGACAATTCTTGTTGTGGAATAAAGCGTTTCCCAAAATCTTTAGATAATCTATTTAATTTTACATAATCAATAGGTTTATGAGAATTTTTTTGTTTAATAGCCTCTGGATCCTTTTCCTTTTCAGACATTTTTGATCGACTTTTCTCTTCCAAAATCAATGTCTCTTCATCATCAATCATAGGTATAGCAACATGTTTATTAGAAATAACAATACCATCATACAAGGTTGGTTTTATCCGCTGAGCTTTCTTGAGATAAAACGGATTTTGATAACCTAGAGCTTGTTTGTGAGCATTATCATAAAAAACTTGCGGTTTTGTTAACATGTGCACTGTTTGAGCAGATTGACCCACTTTAAAAATAATATTATCAAGTTCTTTTATCTTCTTTTCCAAATCAATTTCATTTTCCATATATTTATTTTCTTTTTCTTTGGATTTATTTTTGAAAACAGTGAATGTTTGCAATAAACATTCCTTTTCTTTGATTTGTTTAGAAAGATTTTGCTCAAGTGAGTCAACTTGTTCTTTTAGTGCAAGCCTCTTTAATCATATCATCCATTTGAGAATCAATCATTTTTTCACGACTGCTTAAATCAATATTAAGACGTTGTTCAAAATCTTGCATTTCATGCACACTTTGATTTTCCATATCATTAAGATAGGTTTCGGAATGGGGTACCTCTAAGATAACGTCAGAACCATAGTTAGAAATATTAGCCATGAGAACCGCTTTTGAATTTGAGATATCATTATAGTCAGAATCATAAGTATCAAGATCCTCAGTCTGAAAAGCAGCATTGTTTGGAATGATTGTCTGAACAGCTTGACCGTCTAGAACCCTTAGATCTGCAAGAAATGCTAGTTGCTCTTCATCGAAAATTTGTCCAACTTCGTGAGCTTCAGCTAACATTGCTTTATCCTTATACCATGCTGCATTCCTTGGTCGCTTAGGCTGAGTGCATTGCCTAGCCATATGTCCTTCACCTTGACAGTTGTAGCATTTAACAACCCTTGCATGTCCACTTGCTTTGTTTCCCCCAGAACTAGTAGCATTACTCTTATAACCAGTACCAAAATAACTTTGACATTGTCTCTCCTGCACTTGTTGCATTGTGACCCTGCCATCTTCAATAGTGGCTTGGTTTCTTGGATTTGATGAAGTTCTAAGTTGATTATTAGTTGAGGGGAACCTTGAGGAAGCTACAACTATTAGAAAAGCCATTGCCTTGTTGAGACAAGCAATTGGATCATCTCTTGGAGAGAATACCAGAACAGCAAGACCTGAGTCCACAAGAGGTGACTCAGTCATAGGTTGTGTAGAAACTTGAGGTGATTGATAAGCAATTTGTGGAACAGATGAGGTTTGATGATTCATTTGAGACTGATATGGATATGATGGTGGAACAGATGAATGATTGAATTGAGGTTGTGATGGATAAGTAGATGAGTAATGTTGAGTGGGATGAATTGATCCATATTGAGATGGTGGAAACTGTTGTTGAAGCTGAGGATTGTTGTATGAAGACTGATAAGTGTTGAAGTAAGGTGGTGTCATCTGATGATTAGCAACTAGTGCAAGTGGATCTTGATTGCGTTCACGCATAAGACGGACTTCATTTGCATGGAGTTCGTGTTGTTCAAGATATGCATGAAGCTGATCAAAGTTGGTAGTATGCAAATCTTTTACAAGCTTGACATCAGTCACAAACTTACTCCATTCAGGTGGAAGACTGTTTAAGAACTTGGTATTAACTTGAAATTGTTCCATTTTCATGTTGTAGATGTTCATGTCATTAATCAGCTGAGTGAATCTCAAGTAATACTTATGAAGTGATTCCCTCTTGATGTGAATAAACTTATTAAATGCATCATATAATTTACACTCTCTTTCTTGCTTAGTCAAAGAGGTACCTTGCATCAGTAATTAAACTCTTTCCCATAAATCCTTGGAAACTCTGTGATGATTAACAAGTGAATAGATATCAGTTGGTAGACCTTGAAGAATGATATTAGTTGCCTTTATATCACAGTCAGCTTGAATTTTCTTAGCAGCAGATAATTCAGCATATTTCTTTAAATAGGTCACCCCATTCTCTTCAATAGTAGGCCAAATGAGTGGACCGTGTTCAACTGATTCAAGTATCATTCTTCTGTGCTCTCTGTTTTGCATGTATAATTCCATTCTACTTTTCCAAGAATCATACAGGTCCTTGTCCAACATAGGTGGACGATTGTCAGCACCGGAGAGTATCATGTACTCAGCAAGAGTATTCTTTTGTCCAAGTGGAATAATTGAATCCATTTTAATGTGATAAGATAAAAGATGATCGTACAGTGATTGGAGGTTGTTGTGTTAAAGTGAGGTTTGATTAATGTAATTGAGTCTTTGGAATACACGGGATTTTACAATTCTTGATAAAACCGGGAAATCAAGTTTTCACGGGATTTTACAAATCAAAGAACAACCGTATAATTCTCCTAATGAAAGTGTATAGTTCTCCCAAGTAAAGCGTATAAATCACCCAAGCAAATGATGTATAAATCGCCTTAGGAAATAAACGTATAAATCGCCTTTGGAAATTAACGTATAAATCTCCTTTGGAAATTAACGTATTTATCGCCTTTGGAAATTAACGTATAAATCGCCTTTGGAATTAACGTATAAATCGCCTGAGTAATGAGCAACGTATAAATCGCCTGAGTAAAGAAACCCGTATAAATCGCCTTTGACAAAATACGTATAAATCGCCTGAGTAAAGAACACGTATAATTCGCCTGATCAATTACGTATACTTTGTCTGAACAATAACGTATACTTCGCCTAGACGTATAATTCGCCCAATACACTTCGAAACTCAAAAACCAAAAATCTCAAAAAGACTCACTTTTTGACATTTTTACCCGATTTTTCTTGTACTTCTTACCTATCTAAGACTACTAGAACCTTAAAAACATAAACTTTAACGTTTTTTACACGAAAAAAAAATTAAAATCAAGATTCTTGGTACAAAACCCTTTTTCTAACAAAAAAGACTCAAAAAGATGAAATTTTTTATGATTTTCTTGTACATTTAGCCTAAATTAAGATAAATAAAGAAGAAAGTTTAAAGCTTTATGGTTTTTAAACCCTCAAAAGGTGAAAACCTCTTGATAGGTTCGAACCAAGAAACACGCCTAAAAAGAGTAGAAAAAACGCACACAAAACCTTCACAAACACCCCATGGCTTTTGATACCAATTGTAGAATATCTTAACACATATAGATGATGGATTCATTTAGGATTTTTAGAGAGAGAAAGAGGTGGTTGAATGAACACTTAGAGAGAGAAACAAAGAAAGAATTATTAGATTACCAAAATGAGAAAATGAACAACCAACACCCTCTCCATGTGTGGAGAGGGTATAAATACTCCTAGATATGGCCGGCTATGGGCTTAGTCATGGGCTTTCCATGAGCCTTTGGCCCAGTTAGCTTACTAACTTTACATATGATTACTCTACGAGCTACGACTAGCTATATTGAAAGTGACCGATACTTTTTATATTCCTAACACCCAAGCCCATCCTCCCCCTCATCTCTATAAAAGGATGTGAGGGGAGGAGGGGTTGTATACTTTATTCCTTTTTAACCTATTTGTTATCCCCCCTCATCTCTATAAAATAAGGTGAGGGGGAGGGGTTTTGTATTTCATTCTTTCATTACTCAATAAACATGTAATATTGAGGGTCATATTCTTGTGCATCTTTTTCTTTTTATGTCATACATAATCTGCTGGGTTGTGTTCGTCTTCAAGATTGGATTTATTCTGCACTAATAACCAGGTTGTAGGGTTATCGAATCTTACAGGAAGCACTTGATCATTTAAAGTGTTCCTCGCCATTTTATATGAAAACTCAGGCGCACTTTAACAAAAACTATAAACTCGCCTGCAAAAATCACCATAGATCTTGCCGCATGTCGCATATCTAACGGGTAGTTAACCAAAATTCATTTTTGAAAGTTTTTTGTGTTTCGACTATTTTCATAAAATGATACCTTAAAAGGTTCATTTAAGAAATTTCTTTTAAAATAAAAGCATAAGCATAGTCACTGGCAAAAAAAATTAGATGAGACAATAATAAAGAAATGATCAAAATGAGTACCGTGATATGTTGGTTACTTTTTGTTGGGCTATAACAAGGTGTTGTCGAACTTGCCAAATAAGAGGTTGTTCACATATTTTAGGCTTTTAAATCCGAAAGAAAACAAACAGCCTAGATGCTAAATTGTCTGACCGAATCAGACTTCAGATGCTATTAAACAAACACAACATAAGGCTCCAACTCATGATATATACATTATAGTGTACCACAAGATTAAAGATACTCTTAAGACGTTAATAAGATATCGGCGTTTGGATTGCTCAACTGCCAGAGTTTTCAAATAGTGAGATTCAACGGCCAACAAAATAGTGCTAAAAGAGGCTTGTGTTCCATTTTTGTCTTAGGGGGAATCTTTTCGTTGAATGTGATCTCTACACACGCTCCTTGACTTATCAGAATTTAAGATGTTACACTTAATGCTCCTTAACTTGGTCAGTTTGGACCTCTACCTTAATGTTTCTTGTTCTTGTCATGAAAGTGTTATCAATAACTTGTTATAAATTAAAATAGGGCTGGTCACGGTTCGAATTCTGATCGGATCGAAAATCGATTTGGTCTAAAACACTGGACCGACGACCGGACCGAAATGTTCGGTCCATGTTTGGGTCGGTCCGGTTTAACAAAGCATAATGGCTAGTTTTGCGTAAGACCGAACCGGATTGAAGACCGAATAGAAGGAAAACTGGAAAAGGATGGACCGAGGACCGGACCGAAATATGTTCAGTCTCTGGTTTCATTCCGGTCCGGTCCACGGTCTATTATAGGCGGCCCTAATAATTGAATTATTTGGTCCTGTTGTTGTTTTGTTTGTTTATATCAGTTTTGGGGTTAAGTTGATGTTGGACCCAAGACCTAATGCTCCTTATTTTGGTGCTAACTCATTGGTTATGTTGTGTTCGTCCAGATTGCTTTGGTATGAATGTCGAACCGATTTTGCATTTTCTATATGAAAATACCGGTTTATAACCGAACCGGTTTTAGTCAAACCGGTTTTTTGACTGGTTGACTAAAACCGGTAAACCGAACCAGTTTAAAAAAAAACCCGAAATGTTCACCTCTAGACCGAGGACCGGACCGAAATATGTTCGGTCTGGTTTCATTCCGGTCCGGTCCACGGTCTATTACAGGCGGCCCAAATAATTGAATTATTTGGTCCTGTTGTTGTTTTGTTTGTCTATATCAGTTTTGGGGTTAATTTGATGTTGGACCCAAGACCTAATGCTCCTTATTTTGGTGCCAACTCATTGGTTATGCTGTGTTCGTCCTGATTGCTTTGATATGAATGTATGATGCTTCTAAATCTGGATCGTTAATTCTTTTGGCCGTGCTCGTGTTTATCGAATTAGTTTTGGGGTCAGTTGGGTTTTCGACCTAATGCTCATTATTTAGGTGTTGATCCCTTTGGTTATGCGGTGTTCGTCCAAATCTCCTTGGTGAAATGCTCCTCGATATGGAGTCAACAAGCATGATTACCCGCGCGTTGCTGCGGGTCATTAATTTTTTTCGCGTAGTTGCGAGGCATTATTATTTTTTATTTTTTTTATTTTGTGTGGTTTTATTTTTTCGGCCTCATGTTTAATAGTTTGTTTTTTTTCTTGTATGAGCTTATGTGTGGAGCTCATGTTTAAATGTTTCTTTTTTTGGCTATACGAGTTTTTTTTTAATATAATTTTATGAGAACAAGGCGTTTTTTATTGTATTCTGTGTTGGTTTATTTTTTCGGTCTCATGTTTAATAGTGCGGGTTCTAAAGTATTTAAACCAAATATCAAAATGATATGACATTATCTGACTAAGGCTGAAGGCGTGAATCGGTAAACATCTTTAACATCGAGTTAATGTTATCATTTTCTTCCATTCTCTTTCTCAAGCTTGTTCATGAGCATTCACCTCCAATTCATTTTGATGTTTAATATTTGAACCTATCATTATTACCCGACTGAGATTAATTAGCAAACTTGACAAAAAAGAATGAAAATATATGTTTGGTGTTGAAAAGGTTAAATGTACCTAGTACAGTTATGTGGTAGATGCCTTGTACTTCCTTGGTGACATGACACCATTCCCTTGTTCTTAATTAGCCCTTGAAAAGGTTTAAGAAGGGACCTATGTGATCAAAACTAACAGTTTGCAACGTGAAAAAGTATTTACAGGTTTGCTTTTTCCATGACTCGAATTTAAGGGTGAATCATAGTATATGTTTGAGGGATGATTCCTAAGGTAAAAAATCAGAATGAACAGACCATGGTGACAAACCTTTCTATTACACAAGAAACACATCAAGCCAAGTTCAATGCTGTTAAATAAAAAGTAACATATTTTTATTAAAGTTATAAATTTCACGCACCATGATTAGGGATCTCCATTGGAGGTATGGGCCTCTTAATCTTTAGTGTAGCCACTGGTGGGGCTAAGGCCATTCGAATAGGAGCTACAAAAGTTTCAATATCCTGTGAAGAGACCTTTTCCAGTCTCATAATAGAAGCGGGTTCATCTGACTAGACTTGGTGTTGTTAACAGATAGTGTGACATTTTATCACTTGGCCTTTTTAATAAACTAAATATTTAAACAATAATCAAGCATATATGTTAACCCTTTAAAGAACATGAAGAAGCCTAGCCAAGCTCCTAAAGGTGTTTCGGTTGGTCCTAAGGTGGGAATTAAACCAGTCAAACAAGTGTATAGACTGGTTTCTAAAAAGAACAATGTCAACACTGGTGGTAAGAAGAAAGATGCAGAGCCTACAATAGAGGTTAGTAATTCAAACCCATTTGATGTGCTTAATTCGGTTGAAAATGATATTGATTTAGGTATTGATGCCTATTTTATTTTAAATACTTATTTATCAAGTTTTAAATTTATAAAACTTGATTCACTTGACAAATGCACTAACGGGCAGAGAACCCGATCGTGAGTAGTGTAGAGATGGTAAAACCGAGGTCATCCCAAGAGCTAAGTTTTAATTAGTTTTAATTTGAATTGTCACGTATTGAAAATAATTTAAGATTGATTTGTAAGATAACAGGAAAGTAAATTGCGAGAAAGTAAACTGATAGAAGTAATCTGTAACACCACCAAAAATGTATGGCAACAGAAATGTGTCTGGGGGCGTTATTTCATAATACACAACGCTAGCTATAAGAGAACGACCTCTAAATGTGTCGTTTGAAAAGTAATCTCGTTGATTTCCTTGAAATTGATATAACATTTGTCCCATAATTGCATCACAATGAAAAGCTTGAAAGCGATAGAACGAGATTTGATCATTTGTATATAAGTAGAAATCCATAAATGAAATCTTTGTTATTTTAGACTCCAATGCACATCAAGTAAGCCAAGCATCTAATTCACCTGAGAGAACCAATGCTTAATAAAGTGCAACCATAAAGTTGGTGAGTTTCATAGAATTGTTTATGTATAAATGTTAACAAAGTTCCGAAAGTATTAGGACCGTTTAAATCCTAAAATTTTCTTCCAAAACGAATGTAATGGATTTTTTAGAAAATCAAGAATTGTAAAGTCCACTGCATGCCCTTTAAATCCCCAAATAGTCACCAAAGACGTATGTAGTATAGTTGAACCACCTTTGTTTCAAAATATGTATTGCCACTTTATTCAAGACAACGCGCAAGTATTCATGTATATGTATGGTTGGCCCTGTAGACCCAACCAATTGTAATCCGACATGTTATAACATTCGTTTGCCCAGTGATAGCTAATCACCCGAACGAGGATTCTCAATCCCGAATAGATCTATTTTATAACATTCGCGTAGATAACATCTATAAACGTTTCGTTTAGCCGCAGATTATAGCAAAACACCCCATACAGGATTCACAAAAAACCCGATAGATCATTTTATAAACATTCCGGCTTACCCCATCCAATGTGATTTATAGTTCATGAAGCTGTGACGTAGACTTATATATACCCATCACAGGTGTCCCCTCCAAGAATACCCGAACATTTATTTAAAGAATATCTACTTCCCGTTACCAGGTGTATAAAACCCTCCAGAACACCTGGAGCAGTAACGTAAAAATGAATGTAACTCTCCCGATTACCCGGTATCCCTCCAAGAACACACCCGGGCATAATGTAAAAATAAGTAACTCCCGTTACCGTTGTCCCTTCCAAGAACACCCCCGGCATGTACATGTAGTTATCCAGGTAATCATTTCTAAAAGTGTCCGCTTAGCTAATCCGTATCATTTCAAAAGTAACGTAATGTATTTTGACCAGAAATAAGTCAAATAATGTATCCTATACCATATGCGAACAATGTAAATCATATGCAACCAATTTGATAATCAACCATTAAAGCATTTTGCAAACAAGCATGTTCTCACCCCAAAAATATATGTAAAACAAGTAAAACATGGGGATATAAACTCACAAAATCCTTTAAAAACAATCACGTTTGTATAAAGATAACCAGTAAAGTATAGAGTTTGTAGACTAAGCATGTATCACCCCACGCTTTGTTTAAACATACAATTGATTAAAAGCCGCTATGATACTCACTCGATATGAGAATGATTGACAATAGCATCAATATGCACAACACGAACGGAAGACGAAGCGGCGGCTCGATCAAGTAGTTGCAACTAATCTTAACGGCTAAGTCCCACTAGCCTAGGATAATGAATTTGGGTTTCCCGATGGATAGTCACATCAACGCGACACGTTGATAAAAGATTTAGATTTAAAGTTATAATATCTTGGTGGTTGGTTAAATAAATAGATTGAAAAGTAAACGCAAAGTATGTAATATTTTCTGTATATATTACATATGAAAAATAACCCTTATATAACTCATACCGTGAATTATATAACGAAGACAAACAGTCCAAAGATTTATGCGACGTATATAATGCTTTGCAAGTATTATATAATAAGTGTGAGTAACTAATTAACCCATTAATTTGACCCATTTCTAAAATCACCATTTAACTAAACAAAAGTTCTTATGTAAACGAAATCGTACGTTTTCAGATTTCCAATTAAATTAAACGATTTTTGTAAGCTTTTTATCAATAAATTATTATGTTATCTTCTAGCTGACAAGTATAAAATATAAAATAATATTTTATAAATTTACATTTCGTTTCCTCGACGGGTCGTGGCTAAAATTGTTGTCTCATTTGTAAAAGTATAGTTTCGTTCGTGATCAGATTATCGTATAGTTATCTTTTAGTATATTTTTAAAATATAATTTAGTCTCTTTTACTGGGTTTAAAATA
The DNA here is from genome assembly GCA_026074375.1 of Tanacetum coccineum. Lineage (NCBI taxonomy): Eukaryota > Viridiplantae > Streptophyta > Magnoliopsida > Asterales > Asteraceae > Tanacetum > Tanacetum coccineum. Next base: position 18,289 of record BQNB010060740.1, read on the forward strand.
ATAAAAGTTTTAGTAAGACATTACTAAATATAGAAATTTTATATAAATTTCGTCATGACCTTTCCGTTTATAAAATGATTCCCATATTCAAAAAATCTTAATGTTCTCCCTTAATCAATATATGTTGCAATTATTAGCGTGTCAATATTTCAAGCACCAGCGTGTTTTAAATATAATTATTATATGTTTAATATCTAAACCAACAAATTATAAATATCATATTTATTTTTAACCATTTAACCACCATTATTTATCCGGTTTTAATATATCTTTAAAACCTTACGATATATAATTGTCGTTTTGTATAAACCAAACGCACCCTTTTTGGTCATACCAAAACCAAACGCAGCCTCATGGCTGTTTCGACCAAACCAAACGCACCCTTATGTGCCCGCTGTCCCAAACAGCCCCTTCGGCTGTTAAACCCACAACCAAACGCTCTCGTCCCGCGAAACCACAAACCAAACACCCCTTGTGGGCTTTTTTAATACCAAACACACACCTTGGGTGGCTGTCCCAGCCAAACGCACCCCTATAGCGGCGGCAACCCACCAAACGCACCCTATGGTGGCGGCTGCCGACCAAAAGCACCCTAGGTGCAATATCTAAACCAACAACACCCCTTTTTGGTGAGAACACAACCAAACGCAGCCCTTATGGTGGCGGTAGCACACCAAACCCAACCCATGGTGGCGGCTGCCCTACCGAACGCACCCTCGTGGTGCTTAGGAATAAACAAACGCACCCTATCCGATGCGACTATCAAACCGAACGCACCCTTGGTGGTGCGACGGTGGTGGTGATGAGTGGTTGATGATAAATATGGGTGGAGATGATGGTGGTGGTGTTATGGTGGCGTCGGTGGGGAGGCAGCCAGAGGAGGGGGCGGCGCGTGGCGACGAGTGACCTAGGGGATCAGATAGATCGGCCGATGAGGATCATTTTTGGTTTTGGTCGGAAAAGTCCGCCGGAAAACTTTTCCGGCGGCGGCGGACTGGTGCTGGCTGGAATCCGGCGGCCGGAAAATATGGGAGAGGGGGAGAGCATTGATATGTTTGTGTGTGTGTAGTTTTGATGTAAATGAAAAATAAATAAACTTTATGTATATATGAAAAGTTATAATCAAGAGTGACAAGTCTCAATAGTTTGGGGTGAATTATGTAAATCTAATATTAGTGATTTGACACTATCGGTTCGGGACTCGTTTGAGCCAATTATCGGACGATTCAAAATACGAAACTCACGCCCTTGTTTTCCAAATTATTTTTCTGATAAAAATGATTATTTACTTGATAATATTTCATAAATATTTCTATAACATTTATAGAAATGTTCGTTATTTATTTAGTGACCCGGTTATGCCTTGTCCGAAATAAAAATAGATTTCAACTCGAATATTCGCGTTAACAACAACGCATTTGGAATAAAATGTTAAATGATTTTATATAATATTTTTATTAAATAAATAGTGATAAATAAAAATAATTTTAATTATTTTTGTGTGTCGGTACTCGTTGTGTGTTCAGTTTTCAAAACTTGGTGAGGCTGTTTTAGCCCTCTTCTGCTTGTTTTCAAGTCTCAGGTAAAACTAAAAAGTTGTCTGAAATATCGTTTTACATCAAATTGCTTTAGGGTCCGAATCGTGAAAACGTGATTTAGTGGTTCGTTTTTGATAAATCAACTATGAATTAATATATATCCTTTTTCGTTTTCGAATCAAATAAGTTAAAAATAACTTTGTACTCGAGGTGTGTAATAATAAATACGATTTATTATTGAAATATGTTCCGAAAATTTTACCAGTTATGCGGTAATCGTTTTTATGTGACAATAAAAGACCAAAAGTCAAAAAGTCAAGTCAGACTTGAAGAGTCAAAGGTTAAAATAGTCCTTTAAAATTCTGAAAATTCCTGGATGTTACAGTACCTACCCCTTAAAGAAATCTCGTCCCGAGATTAAATTTGTGTTAACCGATTGTGTGACCAAGAAAAGACTTAAGATTTAATAAACTCGTTCTAAACTAGACGCTGATAACTTTATTCAGCAAAAATTTGTTGTTTCGACACTTCCCCATATACCAAAAATTTTGGCTTAATTTGACCAGGATATTTAATCCATCAAAAACAGGTAGCAATCAAAAATATCATTAACAGATCTTACGCCTGTATAACCGCGTCATAGGAAATTCTCTTATAGTGAAAACAATCAAAAAAAGGTGAATCGCGTGAGTATGTTTGTAATAAGTTTCTGAATGGACCTACGGAAAAACTGACGTCTCGTTTCTACTTCTGCTATTTGTAATGTTCGATGATTCACATCAACGTGGCTTATGGATGTAAGTACCCAACAAACTATGGGCGAGTACTTAGATCTATCGCAGACCTAAGTCTTCGACTCATGGCCCCGAAATGGATAACTCGACTGTCTGTTTTGTCGATAAGTGTTTATCTGGTTTACGGGGTTTGCATCCTCAATTGGATGAAGTTGTACCAGTTGGGACCGCTCCAGGGCCCACGATAGAAACCATAACGACAATAGCTATAACAAATGGTGATGGGATAAGAGGGTGAGGACCCTCCGAGAATAATATCCCTAGAATAAAAATTCAACAAATAGAAGGAGCTCGCGGGAGAGCTCATGCGATAGACAGCGGAATATGGTACTCAGTTTGTTAGCTCCACAGATAGTTCATGATTGCAAGGATTTGCAATCGTAAATGTAATAACTTAAGAATGAGATAAGGTAGCTCAAGTGAGACCTTAAGATTCTGCTGAGTGGTAAGACACGATTGTGTCTCTGGACCTTTTTAACGAATTTCGGTGATCATCGAGTTCAGGTTCATACTCGTGTCACATTGGATACCATTAAGCTCATCATTTATAATTCATTATTTACCTAAAGAAGCGTCCCAATTTATGTAAATAATGGATTGATAAACTTATGGTTCGGGGATTTATAATTTCTTTATTTAACTGAAGAGGCGTCCCAATCCTTTCAAATAAAGAGATTATAAATCATCCTACTTAATAATTCCCCGATGCAATACTACTTACTCCAATAACTTCAAGTGGTTGAATGACGATGCAATGCCTCTAATGAGAATTGGGGACAGGTTTAAAACTCGTCTTCGAAGACAAGGAGTAAAACTACCCAAAAATATCGACCTAGAGTTCAAGATAGTTAATGAGTACTCGGTTAGAATAAACAAGGTAAAAGTCTCGATGAACCAGTCAACATAGCAATTATCATATAAATCCTCCTATTACAAGTCCCGCCCATACAAGACTTGTAATACTTAGATTCACACATAATTCTATGTAAACAGAACTGTGACGGGCTTTGTTAACATAGCAATTATCATATCAATCCTCATATTACAAGTCCCGCCCATACAAGACTTGTAATACTTAGATTCATACATAATTCCATGTAAACAAAATTATGACGGTCTCCGCGTAATACGGTATTGTATATAACTATGAAGAAAATAATATTCTTAAAGACCATTGATCAACTTACGATGCCTGAGAACGAAGTGAGACCATTGTGTAATTCACAATGTCTGACGAGTAGAATGAGGCCATTGTGCAACCCACAATGTCTAAAATAAATGAGGCCATTGTGCAACTCACAATGCCTTAAGTGGCGCTTTGGTATTTATATAAATAATCTTGTATAAATAAGCGCATGATATACGCAAAGTACGCAAGCATATATATATCATATATATGTATGACATGTAAGTATTTAATGCAGCACGTAATGGAAGCACATAAGCAAGTAGCGTGTATGCACTTTGAAAATGTTTGACGTGATGCAATGTTTGTGAAAACGGTTATAGTCTAGGGTAAAATATGCAACCTAGTTCTCTATAACTAGTGCTCTAATACCAATCTGTAACACCCCCAAAAATGTATCGCAGCGGAAATGTGTCCGGGGGCGTTACTTCATAATACACAACGCTAGATACAAGAGAACGACCTCTAAATGTGTCGTTTGAAAAGTAATCTCGTTGATTTCCTTGAAATTGATATAACATTTGTCCCCATACATTGCATCACACTGGAAAAGCTTGAAAGCGATAGAACGAGATTTTGTATCATTTGTATATAAGTAGAAATCCAAAATGAAAATCTTTGTTATTTTTAGACTCCCAATGTACATCAAGTAAGCAAGCATCTAACACTGAGAGAAAACATGCTTAAAAGTGTCAACATAAAGGTGTCGAGTTTCTTAGATTTGTTTATGTATAAAAGTGAACCAAAGTATCCGTAAGTATGAATGACCGTTTAGACTTCCTTAAAATGTTCTTTCCAAAATGTATTAATGTTTTTTAGAAAATCAAGAAGTTGGTAAAGCACGCAGAACATTAAATCCCCAAATAAGTCACCAACGTAGTATATTTAAACCACCTTTGTTCAAAATATGTATTGCCACTTTATTCAAGACAACGCGCAAGTATTCATGTATATTTATGGTTGGCCCTGTAGACCCAACCAATTGTAATCCGACATGTTATAACGTTCGTTTGCCCAGTGATAGCTAATAACCCAAACGGGGATTGTCAATCCCGAATAGATCTATTTTATAACATTCGCGTAGACAACATGCTATAACGTTCGTTGCCCAGTGATAGCTAATCACCCGAATGGGGATTCACACCCGAATAGATCCTATTCATAAGCATTCGCGCTCACCCTCCAAGTGATTTATAGTTCATGAAGCTGTGACGTAGACTTATATATACCTATCACAGGTGTCCCCTCCAAGAACACCCGGACATTTATTTAAAGAATATCTACTCCCATTACCGGTGTCCCCTCCAAGAACACTCGGGCAGTAATGTAAAAATATGTACTCCCATTACCGGTATCCCCTCCAAGAACACCCATAGGCAAACACATAATCAATAAAATAACCACTTGCATCCAATTGTAAAAACCCATGCATATGTTTCTCACCCCAAAACGCGTCCATAAATGTAACCAAGTATTGTATCTCACCACGAGATATATAAATAAGTATGTAAACTAATTTGTACTCAACCATGTAAATGCATTTGTAAACAAGCATATTATCACCCCAAAAATATATGTAAAACCAGTCAAACATGAGGCTATGAACTCACCTTGATGTTGAAGAACGATCTGGCAGGAATGCACATATTAAGCACAGCACAAACGGAAACCGAAACGGCTCGACCAAGAAGTTGCACTAATCTTAACGGCTAAGTCTCACTAGCCTAAGATAATGTATTTGGGTTTCCCGATGAATGGTTACGTCAACGCGTCACGTTGATAAAAGATTTAGATTTAAAGTTGTAATAGTTTGGTTGTTGGTTATATAAATACCTTGAAAAGCGAACGCAAAGTATGTAATATATTCTGTATATATTACATATGAAAAATGAACCCTTATATAACTCATACCGTGAATTATATAACAAAGACAAACAATCCAAAGATTAATGTGACGTATATAATGCTTTGCAAGTATTATATAAAAAGTGTAAATAAATAATCGAAACCAATTATTTAGACACCAATTTAATCAACAAAAAGTCCTTGCATAAAAGTAGACACACGTCTTAAAGTTATGAATTAAACAATCGAAGTTTGTAAAGATTTTACAAAAGTCATGATTTTACCTTCTAGTCAGAAATTTATAAAATAATATTTTATAAATTAATCTTTCGTCTTATTGACGGATCGTAGCTAAAAATCGTTGTCTCACTTGTAAAAATATAGTTTTCGTTCGTTGTCAGGTTATTGTATAGTTATAATTTAATATATCTTTAAAATATAACTTAGTCCCTTTATCGGTTTCTAAAATAATAGCAGTTTCAGCGAATCATAAGTAAATATAGAAAATTATATAAATTTCGTCATGACCTTTCTGGTTATATAACGTTTTCCATATTTATAAAATCTAATGTTATTCCACTTTTCAAACAAACCGTGTTGCAATATCCACGTGTTTTAAATATATATTTATAACTAAACAATTTAATATATATTACGATTATTTAACCATTAACCACCATTTAGTTCCGTTTTATTATTTATAAAGTCTTGTGTTATATTTATTTGTTAATGTTATATATACCAAACGAACCCTTGTTGATCTTTGTGCTAAACCAAACGCACCCTTTTGGCAAATCTGCCAAACCAAACAAACAGACCCATTTGTTGTCTTCTCTAAACCCACATGCACCCTATGTCGTTTTCTGTCCAACCAAACGTGCCCTAGTTGTTTTTCTATAAAACCAAACGCATCCATTTCGGTGCCACCACAATCCCGACGCCCCCTCGGCTGTTTCGCAGCCAACCAAACACACCCATCCTGGCTGTTTCGCAGCCAACCAAACACACCCATCCTGGCTGTTTCGCAGCCAACCCAAACGCACCCTATTTTGGTGTTATGACAACCAAACGCACCCTAGGCGCTGAGTAACACAACAAACGCACCCTATGTGGGTGACAGAAAAACCAACGCACCCTTTTGGGTGTTTATAACAAACCCGAACCCCGCCTAGCTGCTGCCATACATCCACAACGCACCCTTTGTGGCTTAACCCGAAACCAAACGCACCCTAACTGATGCACAACTCAACAAAACGCACCCTCGTGGTGCGGTGGCCTCAACCCGAACGCACCATGGCTGATTTATACAGCCAAACGCACCCTTATCTGGTACAAATACAAAACCAACGCACCCTTGTGCCATATGAAAACCAAACGGACCCGCTGCGATGCAAACCAAACGCACCCTAGGTGTGGTGAATAGTAACCCGACGCACCCTTGGTGGTGGTCGGTCAAACCAATGAAACAAACACCCACAAAACACCCCTCGGTGGTGTTATTAATAACCAAACGCAGCCCCTTGCCGCGGCGCACAGTAAACCGATGCACCTTGGTGGTGGTCAGATATGGAGAGACGTTTAAGTGGAGGCGCGTGACATGGGGGATCGGGTTAGATCGGGACGAGAACCATTTGGGATTTCGGGCCGAAAAAGTCCGCCAAAAAAGTTCTCCGGTAGCGGCGGCGTGGTGGCCGGCGGCGGTAGCTGGCCGGAGGAGGGGGGCTGCCGGATATGGGAGAAAAGAGAGGGAGAGTGTGTGTTTATAATTTTTGTAAAATGAATGAAATGGTGTATAAATTATATATATATATATATATATATAATTATATTAAAAAAATGTACCAAACAAAAGTCTACGTTAAGAGTGTAATATTTTCCCAGGACCAAACTGTATTTGTTGTGAAACTTAAAATTATTGTTCGGGACACATTTGAGCGACTTAACGATTAATCCAGAAATACGAAACTTTTGCTCATTGTTTTCCCAAATTATTTTTCTGATAAAAATGAGTATTTACATTGATAGTATTTCCTAAATATTTTTATAACATTTATAAAAATATTGTTACTTATTTTGTGACGGAAAGCCTTGACCGAAATTAAAAATTAAGTAAACTCGAACATTTGCGATATCAACAAAACGCACTTTTTGAAATAGAATGTTAATATTGATTTTATTTAATATTTTATTAAATAAATAGTGATAAATTAAAAAATAATTTTAATTATTTTTGTGTCGGTACACATCGTTGCGTGCAGTTTCCAAAACTTTGCTGGGCTGGTTTTAGCCCTCTTCTGCTTGTTTTCAGTCTCGGTAAAAACTAAAAAAGTTGTCGAAATATTGTTTTTACATCAAAATTTCTTTAGGGTCCGAATCGTGAAAACGTGATTTAGTGTTCGTTTTTTTATAAATCAACTATGATTTAATAGATATCATTTTTCGTATTTGAATCAATAAAGTTATAAATAATTTTGTACTCGAGGTGTGTAAAAAATAAATACGATTTATTAATTGAAATATGTTTCTGAAAATTTTACAGTTAAGCGTAATCGTTTTATGTGACAATAAAAGATCAAAAAGTCAAAGATCCAAGTCAGACTCAAAATCCACGGTTAAAATAGTCCTTTAAAATTTCGAGAATTTTCCCGGGATGTTACAAACCAACCCCTAAAGAAATCTCGTCCCCATATAAATCTGTGTAACCGATTGTGTGACCGAAGAAAGATTTAAAACTTAGTAAACCCGTTCTAAACAAGACGCTGATAACTTTATTCAGCGAAATTCGATATTTTGACATTTCTTAGTATATACCAAAAGTTTGGGCTAGGTTGACTAGACATTCAAACATCAAAAATGGGCCACATCAAAATAAAACATTACAGATCATCATGACCAATATAACCGCGTTATAAGGACAGTCTCTTACAGTGAAAACCTCACGAAGAAAATGTAATCGCGAGAATGTTTCTAAATAATGGGGGTTTTTGTATAAGTTTTCTTAAATGTCCGAGGGGACGATCTCGTTACTGACTATACCTAATGTTCGATGATTCACCTCAACGTGGCTTATGGATGTAAGTACCCAACTTACTTGCAGTACGGATGCAATCGCGAACCTAAGTCCCTTTCCTACTAGTGGTCCGAAATAATAGACCCCGACTATCGTTTCGCTCGATAGTGTTTTATTCTCGTTTAAGGTTGGATGCCATACCAAATGCTAAAGTTGACCACAGCTGAATGGACCGCTCCAGGACCCAACAACAGCGACCATAATGTCAATAACTATAACAAACGGTGATGGGATGCAGAGGGTGAGGACCCTCCGAGAAACAATATCCCCATAATAAAGTTCAACAAATGGGAGGAGCTCGCAGAAGAGTTTATGCGATAGACGGCGGATCATGGTACTCAATCGTTAGTTCGAAGCTGAATCAACTCCATTAGTTCAAGTGTGCACAAGTCTATTAGTTCCACGAACATTCATAGATCGTAAGATTTGTAACGTCAAAAAGCACTAAATGATGAGTGAGAGGTAGTCTTAAGAATGAGATAAGGTAGTTCCAAGTGAGGCCTTCAGATTCTACTGAGTGATAAGACACGATTGTGTTTCTAGACCTTTTTAACGAATTCCGATGATTATCGGCTTCGAGTTCATACTCATGTCATATTGGATACCATTAAGCCCACTCATTTATAATTTATTAATTCATAAAGAAGCGTCCCATATGTAAATAATGAATGAAAACATATGTTCAGGTTTGATTTCACAATTTATTTATTTAAATGAAGAGGCGTCCCAATCCTTTCAAATAAATAGATTATAAAAAATCAAGTCCCCTACTTAATATTTATCCCGATGCAATCTCGTACATCTCATAATCCTCAAGGTGATGGATACATACGTCCGCATGTGCTCTATTGAGTTTGGGACGAGTGTTTAAAACTCCTCTTCTGAGTCGGGGAGTCAAACTATCAGAGAAATCGACCTAGAATTCAAGATAGTCAATGAGTACTCGGTTAAAGTAAACCAGGTAAAAGTCTTATTAACGAGTCAATCATACATTTAATCATATTATCCTCCTATTACAGTCCCCCCAGCCCATACAAGACTTGTAATACTCGGATTCATACATAATCCCATGTGAACAGAACTGTGACGGGTTTTGTTAACATAGCAATTATCATATCAATCCTCATATTACAAGTCCCGCCCATACAAGACTTGTAATACTTAGATTCATACATAATTCCATGTAAACAAAATTTAGGACGGTCTCCGTGTAATACGATATTGTATAAAGTTATGAAGAAAATAATATTCTTAGAGACCATTGTTTAACTTACAATGTCTGAGAACGAAATGAGACCATTGTGCAACTCACAATGTCTAAGAAGTAAGATGAGACCATTGTGTAACTTACAATGTCTAAGGTATAAATGAGACCATTGTGCACCTCACAATGTCTTAAGAAATGCTCTGGTATTTATATAAATAACTCTTATATAAATAAACGTGCGATATACGCAAAAGATGTAAGCATATATATTACATATATGTATGTCATGTAAGCACTTAAGGTAACAAGTAACGTAAGCACATAAGCAAGTAGTGTGTATGCACTTTGAAAATGTTTGATGTGATGCAATGTTGTGAAAACGGTTATAGTCTAGGGCAAAATATGCAACCTAGTTCTCTATAGCCAGTGCTCTGATACCAATCTGTAACACCCCCAAAAACGGGTCGCAGCGGAAATACGTCTGGGGGAGTTTCTTCATAATACACAGCGCTAGATACAAGAGAACGACCTCTAAATGTGTCGTTTGTAAAGTAATCTCGTTGATTTTCTGAAATTGATATAATAGTTGTCCCATAATTGCACCACAATGAAAAGCTTGAAAACAATACAACGAGATTTGATCATTTGTAGAAATCCAGGTATGAAATCTTGTTAAT